>PVKM010035728.1:0-15080 GCA_004027735.1 Carollia perspicillata | reverse complement strand
TGGCTGATGTGGCTCAGTGGATTGAGGCCAGCCTGTGAACCAAAAAGTCGTTGGTTTGATTCCCAGTCAAGACACATGCAACCCAAGTACCCAGCTGAGAGCTTGTGAGAGGCAACAAATTGATGTATCTCTTGCACATCAATGTTTCTCTCCCTCTCTTTCGCTCTCCCTTCCCCTCTCTCTAAAAATAAATAAATAAAATCTCTAAAAAATGTGCTTAGGATATTCTTGGTAGTTATACACATTACAAACACCATTTGGAGAAAGCATTATAAATATTTATTACTTCAACAAATTCAGTCAAAGTAAATTCACTTTATGACAGAAATTGACAAAATTTTAAAAGAGACAGAGTTTAAGCATTATAATTCATGGCAATGCAGCCATATGAAATAATAAAAACAGATATTATTTTATAGACATAAAAGCATCCAATTTTAATAAGCATTTGAAAGAATATACTTCTAAGAAATTGCCACATTACAAAATTTTTGTATTTCACTTGTGGTTTGTTGTAAAATGTGCTTGATCAGTGAATTAATTTGTAGGATTATAAGAATAAAACTAACCACTAAATGTTATAGCTTTTATTGTGACGACCTCCAAAATGTGAACCATGTAGAAATAACCTGTTTTTATTGCAAAAGGAGCAGAGAACAGAATAGCTTTCTGCATGTTCTTGGATACTCTGTTAGGTAGGATAAATAGACACCAAGATAGGGAGAAGGAGGGAGGCATGTCTCACCCACTAACTCAGCGATCCTGAGCCTGATTGGATAAGGTTGCCAGGTGCTCCAATATCGGAAGAAACACCATCATAGCACAGGAGGAGGGGAATCCTTAAAGTTCTGTATGTATCATTTCTGCTGTTTCAGAAAGAAGGCCTTTGAAACTGTGTATTCATCCCAAGGCCTGGAAAAGGAAGGGGTCCACAGTGCCCAAAGAAAAAGCCCAGAAAACAACTTTGGTTAATTGCGTATCTTTGGTCACTGTTTCACAAGGGGGTCCACAGCACTCAGGGAAAAACCCATTAGTAACTTCAGCTAGCTGCCCTGACCGATTAACTGCTTCCAGTCGCGTGTCTGTGTTGCAACAAGAGGAACAAATATGGTCTGGAGCAAGATAAGAATTCAGGGAAACAGACCCCCACACATGCCTACATTGAGTTGGTCATGTCAGGCCTTAGGGGAAGCTCATATCACCTTTACCCACCAGTCAATACATAATTCCTAACCTCATCTTGCAACTATGTAAGTCCTCAGAGCAAAGGACCTGATGCTCTTTGGTGCACTTCATTTTGCCACCCTTGCCTCACTTTTACCTATCCCCATGCCTTTCTCCCCCACCTCAACAGAGCCCTTTCTTTTCCATGAGAACTATCGCCAGTAAGCTTGGCTGGCATGCTAACTGACTGGCTGGCCTGCAATTCTTTACTGTGTTGGCAGGAAGAACAAAGCTTTCCCCACAACGATTCCAGGAATCAAGACTTTAATCACATATGGGCAAACAGTGCAAATGTAAATATTTGTGGATTAATCCGTATGAAACAGGTAAACTTGTTTGTATATTTTCCTCTATATCTATATTTTCCCTCATTTGTACAGTGCTTCTTCTTTACCTTTTAACAAGGAAGCACCTATCATTTTAAGAAGGTGGTCAAAGAAGGATGAGACAGCATCTTTCCTGGGCCTTTGGTTCCTGCCTGTAAGAATCTCTGGCTAAAACTATATATTCCTTGATGCTGTTTGATAGAATAAGGGTGCTACATCTTCATCACTAAGGTATGTTTAATTATAAATGTCTCTGGTAAGTTTATAATTAAGTTCATCTTCTCATTCCTTCTGTGTCCATTTGTTACAATGCTATTCTCATAGATCTGGATGATAAAAAATTATACATGAATAGGATTTATTAGAAAAAATTATTGAAGGAAAGGATTATATATGCTCCCAGTATTCACACTTTGTATTTGTTAATTTAACCCTCATTTTATTGGGTTTTTGTTTGTTGTAGTTTCACATAAAGAGAACGATCACATGGTTCTCACTAGCTGAATTTTCAGTGTCTGTTTCAAGTGTTTAGTTTATATTGGTAATTTGTCCGACATGACCTTTGGAATACCAGTGACCTGATCTCTCCCTGGCTAAAAGTGCCTTCTGTTTTGATTTCTGTGGACTGATACAAATGGAAAACTGGAAAACATAACCGAGTTCTTAAAACACAAAATATTTAAAAGAAGAAACAACTTTCAATTAGAGAATCCCCAACTGTGTTGTTAGTGAAATTAACAAAAGAAAAATTATAGAAACGTTTACCTTTAGACTAAATATAATCAGCGATGTTAATAATTCACTGCATATAAGATAGTATAAGTAGGCTTTTTGCTTAGATATTTTTCCCTTCCTCCCTCAGTTCAGTAAATTTTCCCCTAACTTCTTTGACTTTGGCAACCGTTCCATGTTACAAGGTAACTTTCTTATCAATGATGCTTATTATACTCATAAAGCCACTTTATTTTTGACATAGAGTTGATGAAGGTGTGGTTCCCCAGGATATTACAATGAACCAAGGGCCCTTGCTTCTTCATGCTCAGAACAGCAATTCCAGCACCTAGCATATTAATTTGAGGCTTTTGATACATGGTTTGAAATGAATAAATTCTTTTGAAGTCCCTAAGGTACGAAGTAGGTGAATTTATAAGTCAAAATGGAAGCACACTTGTCAAACGAAATACATAAAAAATATCATAATTAGATATAAAATATAGGGACATAAATGCAAGAGAAAACAAGTTGAGAAAGAAAACGACCATGTGTATGCATAGTGTCTCTTACCTCATAGCATTCTATTATACTTTAACTCTCATTATAACCCACACCTTTCCGCTTATTCCACCATTCTATTATTCTGCTTTTACAACTGAGAGACACGAGATACAAAGAGTTGAATACATTGTTTCAACTCCCTCCGCCTGGGAAGTGATTAGCCTGGCGTGTGTAAGGGGATCTGATCATGTCCAAAGTCCCTCCTCCCCCCATTCCCGCCACTCCGTGACTGACCTACTCATAGCCTCATGACGTCGGTTCCCTCTCAGATGCTCTTCAGCCTTGGCTTGGTCTCACACATCTGAAGACCGAGTTATGTGGATATCGTGAGTTTAAACCTATCTTTGGCACACATCTTCTTAATTGCGTTTTCCCTCCTTCCCCGTAAGTTCAGCCACAATTTAAATGCTTCTGCCATTGTTGATTGCTGCACTTACAATATGCCAGATGTTGCTGCATTCGAATGGTGCCCACACACTGCAGGTGCAAAACGCAGGCCACGATTGCGCAAATTTGGACTTAAATATCTCTGTGCTTTCGTTTAATCTATATGCTTTGCATTATAAATAATTTTCTTCTGATTTACTTTCAGTGTTCTCTTTTCCTAACACACACTTTATATTACTTTAAAAGTTCTGGAAAGTGAGATTGGGATATTATATTTTTTGGAATAAAGTCTTCCCCCCAAAAAATTCTCACCTGTGAGGAAATTTTGTGTTTCCCCAGACTACAAAAAAAAAAAAACACCCTTGCATATTTTTTAGTTGCATAGATATAATACCACTAAACCAGTCATGCCTTCAGGGAACAGAACACTTTATGGGATGTGGCCATAAAATGTCAAAAGTCAATAAGCAACTGAATGTATATAATCCCACATTTACTCTTGATTTGTTTTAAGAGATGAAGCCCCTTATATTTCCTCTTAATTTTTTAAAATGTGTTTTCTGTTCACTTTCCTGTGCTGGTGTGTACACAAGTGTAAAACGTGCAACTGTGTGTGTGGCATCCACAGTGGTATTTCTATTGGCTACTCTACCCAAACTGGTAAGGAAAGACAAGAAAAACTCTGACATGTCCCTAAAAATTTTCATGTTAGAACACATTCTATGTCACTATTTTATAGCAGTTGAACAGCTAGCGAACTATATTAAATCCAAGACATAGTCAATTTTATGACACACTGTTATGTTCATTACTATTAAAAAACAGTAAGAGAACACTGCCAATTAACACTTACCTCAGTACTTTTTGTTTATTTTACAATTATGAAATGATATCTTTTAGACTCAACTTAGACTTTTGTTTCATCTGATTGTTACATATAGATAAAAAAGAAAATATAAGAGAAATGATTTGGTATTCCTAAAATGTTTTTCATTCAGTGTATGGCTCTTTTGAATCACAGAATTGTCAGTCTCTGTACTTCACCTCAGAATAGCATCCCCTGTGACATCAAGACGACTGGTAAGACAATGATACACAATTGCTTTGGAGAATTTTCTACTTTCGTTTCTGAGATATTCTTCCAGGTCACTTACTGCCGTAAGTGACCATACACTTGATTCTGTTGCTCTTCTGAAATTCCCAGAGGATTTCATGGGATATCTCCAGGCAAAAATGAGAAACTACGTACATATATTTTTTTCTCAAATGACTCTTAAATGCCCTGTCGACTTAAAATGGAGGGGCTGTGGTCGTCCAGTCGTGGCACCAGAAATGACAGCCACATTTCCCCAAGCCCACGAAATCACTTCTACGGTTTGGCCTGTGATACTTTTAGGAGGCATTAACATTTTACGACTATAAATAAAGAAACAACTGCATTAATAGAATACAAATAAATAGGTAGAGCTACTTCTTAAATAAATAACCTAACAGTCTATATTACCTAGTATTATACTCTGCCTGGAAAAAATGGTTCGATTTGATAGCTGTTGTCGCATTTCCATCACAAGTCTCACTGATCAGATAAATTAGCATAGTATAAATGTCCTTTCTTCAGATTGTAGACTTCACCATTCTCTTCCTCATTTTTTTAAATCTATTTCACTTTATTTCCTCATCATGCCCACCTCATATTACGGTTTAAGTTATTCATCCAAATAGGTGGAGAAATATTAACCACCCTGGGACAGCGGTGGGTAAGCAGCTCACACTTCACAGCCACTTATTTATCACGCACGAGGGGCTTTGCGCCCAGTTTTCCCTCTAAGCCCCAGGAACTGCTCAGGGTTTATAGCTGCCGTCTTTAAGGTGATGTAACCGGGAATTGATTTGCTTCTATAACTTAACCAAGATAATCCATAGTAGTTTGTGTGCTATAATTGAAACTTCAATATTCTTTGAGCATCTCTCTTTCTTCTTCTACTCCCTTTTAACTTCATCTAAGCTAGCAAACATTTATGTATTAGTTTTCCTTCTTTTATTTTCATCATTTAAGAAACAATTCCTTTATCTTCACTACCATCTCATGTTTATACTTGTTGAAATAAGTAAATCACACTTGATGTTTTAATTTTGGGTTTTTGTTAAATATTTTTGTCACAGGTGGGCACAGGTAACCAGGTTCTTGGTGATCGGGACAAAGAATTGAACTGAACACCCACAGTTTATAGCAGAGAACATGGGAGCAGGCCAACTCCAAGCAGAGACTGACCTCATGGGCTGGAGGGACTCTGTTCTGATAAGGCGGATCCTTCCCAGCTAGTTTTGGCAGGCTTTTACTGCTCATGGACAAGTAGTTGTATGACTTTAAAGCTGCTGCACATGTGGTCTCCCATGACTTTCCCTGACTGGCTGCCAGGGAAGGGAGTCCCACAATGTTACCTAGTTGACACCCCCTTCTCCTGGAGTCCCCCTGTAGTAGGTTCACCTTTCCCTTTGCCAGGGAATTATAGCCCTCTATGTTAGAGATTCGTGAAAAGGAACGGAATTATTTATTCAAGTTATACAGACTTAAGAGTAATGAGTTAATGTTTTCATCAAAATCCCAAAGTCCCTCAAAACACCCACAAACACACAGAGTCCTTCTTTCCCCCTTTGCCCAGTCCAAGGTACCGTATCTCAGGAAAAGAAATAGAAAGCCACGTGGTGGTTCTCCGCTAAAGCTCGTGGTGGATCCCTGCTAAATCCGTGTGGTGGTTCTCTGCTAAAGCTGCATGATGATTCTTCTCATGGCTGCAGGGTAGCGGGGGAGGGGGAGGGGGCAGGCAGGGGGCGTCCCTCACTCTGGCCAAAAGCACGCTAAAGTTACATGGTGATTCTATTCTCTCTCACAGGGCTGCCAGAGCAGAGTCCCCATTCTGGCCATAGGCGAGTGGTTCTCCCTGCTAAAGTTACATGGTGATTCTCTCACAGGTCTGCTGGAGTCCCCATTCTGGCCAAAAGCACGTGGTTCTACCTTCAACGGCTTCTGAGTCTGTTTAAATCCCTGCGCCAATCTGTAACCAGGAGGAGTTGCCTCCCAGTTATGGCTTGGGTGGAAGTCACTCCCTTCTCTTTGGCTCAAAGCAGGGTCACAGCTGTTTAACATATCCATGAAACCAGTTAAAGGCTATAGATATGTTAAATGACCATGCCAGAGGTGAGCTGCAAAGCTGTTGCTATGCAAAACAGATCTCGATGGCCCTGCTCCACTTGTCCCTTCCCCCAACTCACACCTGTTGGGGGAAGGGGTGAGGACATCTTAATATTTCCTGGACACCTTGAGTTCGGGACCCCATCCTAATCCCTTTTTGGGGGCCCCCCTTGGCTGCACACTGTATCATCTTTGTTCTTTTTTTTTTCAGGGACTGATTCCAAATAAATCCAGTTTGATAAAGTTCCTCAAGTTTCTTGATCATGGTAGCTAGGATTTAAAACTTGTTTTGGGAATAGACCATAAAAATCAAGGGCCAGCATCGGAGGCTGCACATTTTGGGCACTGTCTTAATGGTTTATTAGGAAGTAAAGCTGTAGCAACCACTGGAGTAGAGGTAGTAGAAGTAAACAGTAAGTGGTGGCTTCTTTAGGGAAAGAAAGAACTTTTACCCTTCTTGGTTCTTTGACATAAGACAGATTAACAGGAGAAAGACACACAAAGGTTTAAAAACATGTATACAGGGCAAAGATCAAGGAACCTGAGTAACTCTAAAATGACAGAAGCCATCACTTTAAATAGAGCCCTGAGCTAAAGGCAAAAGAGGATGTTGCGGGAGGGGCTAGTGAGTTATAGGAAGATCCCAGGAAAAGCCCAGTAACTAAAACTGAGGTGGTTATGGAGATTTAAGTCCATGTCTTCTGCATTGATAACAGTTTCCAGAGATGGGGTCATCTTCCTCTTCTTTGTGGAGACAGGGAGAAACCCGTACAAACGGAGATTTCATTTACACATGTAAATCTCTTTTACAAAGGGTACTTTCAGAGCGTCTCCCAGGTCTGTTTTTCTTAAAAATAGCCAGCCTAAAATAATCATTATGTCAAGAAGACCTATTTTGAGGTGACAAATTTTGCCCCCCTCCATACTCTGAAGGGCTGACTGCAGTAGAATGCAGAACTTGGACATGATAATGTCCATTGGCATAAAGCATCCAAACCTGTAGGGCATTTTTGTAAGTTTATTTGAACCAAAAATGAGGACAATTGCTGGAAAGCAAGATTTCAAGTGCATCGAGATTGACAATTTTGCAGCTTCTTTTATGCATTTGAAATTAAGGAAAGACCATAATAGATGACGTGGTAGTGGGAGAAGCAAGGCAGGGACTGGGCTCCAGGACAGCTAACAAGATTGTGTGCTCTCCTGAGGGTGGTTGAGCATACTTCAGAAGAGTGTGTTAACCCAGATGCACAAAAACAATGGGCAGAGCTTGCTTAAGGCAAAGATAAATGTTTTACTAAAAAAGTTATATGCCTGGGGCAACACTACCCATGACCTGACCATTTAGGAATTTATGATCAGATCACCCATTTTTAATCCACATGTCAAAGACTCACTTTTAGCTGTTAAATTTTGTGTCCTGAATAAAATAATAGCTTGAGTATATAAACATTCACTTGCCATAGAGCTGGTTTAAGTAGAATTATTTTTAAATGTTAGGCAGACGTATTATATGTTCAGGTGTATTATATATCAGCAAAAATGTGTGGAAAAAATTTGTATTCAAAACCTGCAATTTATGAACCAGAGATGATTCAGCCTATTTTAAGCAAACAAGCTCACCTTATCTCATCACGAAGAGATGGGAATCTAGGTCTCCATAATTCTTTGTTTGTCCAAAAGATTTACTGATTATTCTCTCTGGATATGTGTGTGTGTGTGTAATTTGTTTAAAAAAGAGCCAAGTAAATTTGAAGTTCTAATTGTCTTTATTAAGCGATACATTATTAAGGCATCCTATCCCGCAAGTACAAGGACACTCCAAGGTGTTGTAGAGAATGGAAAATTTTGATAGGACCAAGTGTGAGGCAAGGGAGTTATTACCAAAAAGAAAGAGAAAGGAGAGACAGAGAGAGAGAGAGAGAGAGAGAGAGAGAGAGAGAGAGAGAGAGAGAAATGAGAAGGAAATAAATAAATAAATAAATAAGTGTTTTAGGGGCCAGGACATCTTTTCCTCAGAGGAAGATAATGAGGAGAGGGCCCCTGTGACAGATTACCTCCCTATTGCTTGACCAGAAAAATTTCAGATTAATTGATTAAGATTATGTTCCTGGAAGAAGATGAAACTGCTATTAGATCAATTATTAAATCCAGGTTTGGTTCATGGGCTTTTAGCATGAGGGATGTTATTTTGGGCCTGGGGTTTTCTCCTTAACAATGTGTCTATCCCTAGAGGTGGGGGCTAGAACATTACCTGAGATAGCATCTTCAGCTCAAGCCAGCAGGCCCAGTTCTCTTCAAGTTACTGTAGGGTCTGTGGCGTATTTCCCTAGCAGTGTCAATGAGCATTTGCTTACCCAAGTTTTATCTTGGAAACTTGGTCATTGTAACTATGGAAGATGGGGGAGACTGAACTAAAGCAAAATTGAGCCACAGCTCTGCAAAGTAGGTTTTTAAGCTCAGTATTTGCTACCTACTGTTTAGCCATTAATTTCTTCTTTTTCTAAAAGTTGAAAGTTTAAAAAAATATAGGTAGTTGACAGCTTCATTACTTCAGGTTTTATTGCATACAAATAATGATACAATAAGAATACACAAATTAGCCCAGCAAATGGAAAACTACAATTATTTTATGTGTCATTGAAAGATAAATGTATCAATAAGGTCCCTGGGGATCAATCAAAATGTGCATTGGTATTATTCAACACGTTCATTAAACAGTCAGTGGAAAATATAAATGAGTGCACATTCAAATCTGTAATAATAAAATGCTGGAAGGTAGAGATAAATAAAAAATACTGATCCTTGATCAATAATAACTGAAGAATCTGAACAGCTGGGGAAATTATTTAAATGAAAAAGAGCTGAGTTTTAATGGAAAGAACAGTGCTATTGTAACAGGGTACAGAGCAGGGGTCTCCTGAAAATAGCAGAGCAATTCCCCACAATACTTGATTGAGCAAAGAGGGAAGTAGATGATACAGCATTTCAAATACTTTGCATCATAATGGCAAGTTAACAGCAGTGCCTTTCCTGAAGGGACAGGACTACTGCCCAGGGTGAAAGGTGTCTGGGACTTTAAGAGCATGTAGTGACTAGTGACATAGCAGGGGAGGCACATGCCTGCCCCTCGCTGCCCCAGATGCCTCTGTGTCACTAGGAACTCTTGCCCTGACTAAAGATGGCAGACAAAAAAAGGTAAAAGATACTGGGGAACTGGCAAAAATGCTGTACACTGACATATCATTGGAGGGGTCGGATGTGAGCTTGCAGAGGAAGTTCTGGGCCAAGCCTTTAAAGTGAGGGCAGGCTGAAGGAGGGGAGAGTCCACCAAGAAGAAAAGAGGTCTGAAATGAGTGAGAGATACAGGAGAGCACCACAGTGTCTGGTGGGGGAGAAGGTCAGACTAGAGAAGATGGCAGCAGAGCCGAAGGAGCTGCAGAGACCTGCCTAACCAAGCACAGGTTCAAGGGAAGTGCTTGGAGCTGAACTGCGACCAGGAATGCTGAGTTGCAGACTTCTGCTTCCCTGGAGGATGCATAGAGAAGTCATTCTCTTGGCTCATGGGCCTCCCTGGACCCCACCATGACCCAGTGTAACACAGCGCATGTTTTCCAGAACCACTGTATGGAGGCTGAGAACCACATACCCAGACCCTCAGGGAGAGAGCTGCTGTGAGAGCACAGAGACTCTGAAACCCACAAGTGCACCTTCCAGGGAAGATGGAGACCTGTTTGTGTGACTGGCTGATGGGCAGATAAGGATGTGGGGAGTTTCTGGAAATGGTTTTGACTTATAGCCTTTTGGGGAGCAAGGGAAGATGTAGGTCTCATGGAAGAGGAGGACTCTGAGCAGGAGTGCCCTCAGCCCCTGCAAGTTTTGAACCTTATTAATAAGAACCCCATTTCCTTCTGTACTAATTGTTGGGTCATGTGTCAAGGTGCCACATGGCCGAGCTCTGGTTTGCTCAGTTACACCATAATGCATTGGAAAAATAATACATAGTAGAAACATATAAACTAATTAGAGTTAAGATCCATATAAAATAATTATAAAAGTATTCCAAGTCATGAAAGGCAAGGACCTACATCTAAGACTGCTCTATCCAGGAAAGCGTTCATTTAGAATGGAAGGGCAGATAAAGCACTTCTCAGATAAGGTCAAGTTCAAGGAGTTTATCATTACCAAGCCCTTATTATATGAAATGTTAAAGGGATTTATCTAAGAAAAAGAAGATAAAAAATATGAGCAGTGAAAGGGCAGTAAACTCATAGTTATTAACATCCACACTGAAAACAAAAGCAGACTAAGTGGACACCTAAACAGGAGTGGAGCCACAGAAATGGAGATCACATGGAAGGTTAGCAACAGGGGAGTGGGAGGAGAGGGTGGGGAGAAGGTACAGAGAATAAGTAGCATAGATGGTGGGGAGAAAATAGACAGGGAGAGGGCAAGAGTAGTGTGGGAAATGTAGAAGCTAAAGAACTTATGACACATGGACATGAACTAAAGGGGGGAAGTGTGGGTGGGAGGGGGTGTGCAGGGTGGAGGGGAATGAAGGGGTGGAAATGGGACAACTATAATAGCATAATCTATAAAATATGTTTAAAAATAATAATTATTATTACAGAGAACACTCTTTTAGTGTACTTGTTGATAAATTGAACAGTTCAGTGTTGCAACAATGAAGGATAATTGCATTGTAAATTCCTGAAGTTGAACAATTAGAAAAGGAGAGAAAAAAATTATAATACCACTTAGCTATACAATACAATTCTGTCTATAAGCTTGATGGAGATTTCACGAAGTTAGCCACTTGCTGGGCAAAGTAGCAACTATAATAAAAGCTGACAATTTTAACTAGCTGGAGATAGTTGTTTGACAAGTATTGTGTTTAAAATATTAAAAATTCTCACATATCCCCAATCTTGGAGAGTGATCTCAACTCTGCCCCTCTCAAAGTCCCCAACTGGTCCCACTCTGATGACTTTTTAAGATAGTCTGTTAACCTGGAAGCAACATGGCACCTCTTGCCTTGCACTCACGAGGCAGGGAATCTTACCAGACCAAGAAGATGCACGGCAGACAGTTTTGACGCAATGAAACAGAATTCTAATTTCCCAAATATATCACATACTCTTACTGTCAATTAAGCCATGTTTTTTTTCTAATTTTATAAATGTTGCAATGCTGAGAATAATAAAATATTATTAGACCATGGTGCCAGTTTGTGTTCAGGGTGACAACATTTAATCAACGTAATCACTAGTTGGTTTCAGTGAAAATACCCTCAATGTAGGAAGTTGATGAATATATGTAACATTCAGGCTTACTGTGATGGAAGCCTTCATGTCAAATGTTTATGAAATTGGGGAAAATCTGTTTGATAGGGTATAATATGATGAGAGAAGCTTTGGTTGACTGTTTAGAAAATATAAATTCTTATGCCTATTCTGACCCATTTACTTTGTGATCTTGATAAGCGTCTTACTCTCTCTGGGACAGACTAACATCATGGCGTTAAGAGATTATGGGGGAAAAAAGAGGCCCTGGCTGGTGTGGTTCAGTGGACTGAGCCCCAGCCTGGGAACCAAAGGGTCACCAATTCAATTCCCAGTCAGGGCACATGCCTAGGTTGCCGGCCATGTCCCCAGTAGAGAGCATGTGAGAAGCAATCGCACACTGATGTTTCTCTCTCTCTCTTCCCCTGTCCAAAAATAAATAAATAAAACCTTTAAAAAAAGAAAAAAAGGAGAAGCTCTGTATAAAGATAATGTATTCCTATTAACATTTTTAATATTAGTTTCAGTACTATTTATTTATAAACAGCACTATTTTTTCAAATTAAATATCTGTCCAAGTGAGAGTATTTAAGTATGTTTTATTAAACTTACCTAGTTTGATCCTCTAAACTCCTGGTACTAAAATTTCAATCTTTTATCTTATCCAGATCTCATTAATTTTTCTCTTTCTTCTTCTTGTTTCAAGAAAAGTTTGGCATTGTCTTGGGTCTCTTTCTTTTATGTTTTGTGGGTTTTCATTTATCCTTCCTGTCCTGGATAACTGTTTATTATCATCACCAATAGTAATGATTTTAAATACCTCCAATAAGTCATTACTATCACTTAACATTTAATATGGTAGCTCATTCTGTCATGTGTCCAGAAAGGAGAAAAAAATTAGTATTCCCTGTAGCTTCTTCACTTTTACAAATGGTGCTTCCTCCTGAACTGCTTTCTGCTGCAGTCCCAGAAGCACTTACTAATTCTGAAACCCTCTCTTGGGTGATTCTCTGAATTGGAAATTGTGACCTTGAGGCTGTGCTGATAGATCACTGCTTGTGTGCTGTGATTCCATGACTCTGTTGAATTCCAGAGAAGAGCATCTTTCCTTTGCTCCAGGAGATTCATTTGTCTCAAGGGTCTTTGTTTTTCTTCCATCGGGGGAAACATTTCATGTTTGTTCACACTCTGGATACCAAATACAAGTAGAAACATATGGTCAATAACATGCAATGATGTATTCATATAGGAAGAAAAGAAGGAGAGGTCAGGTAGAAAATATATATCAGGTAGTAACCCCAGGCAAATAACTTCATGATACAGCATGTATGAACCAGAGAACATTTTTCATCGAATCACACATCTTAGAAATCATTACTAAAAGTATCTTTGCCTGAGAATTGGATTCATTTTAAATGATTAGTTTCACATTGTGTGATAATACAGTGATAGTAATAAATCACACTTCACTGGCTAAACAGGATAATCTATTTTAACAATAATAATCACCCAATTATTCCCAGATTACATGTGAGGAAGCTAAGTCCCAAGTCCTCTCAGATAGTAAACAGGAGAGCCAGGGTTAGAATATATGTATCATTAATTCAGAGGACTGTGAGATCTTGTACACTATCTCCACATACTGAGAAAACAGTCCAGTCAGTGAAATTGTGAGTTCTTGTGTGCATTAATAAAACCAAAGGCATGGAGGCAAAATTGACTCTTTTCAGCCCCTGCTTTCCACCCTGATCAGTAATAAAACAAAAGGCCTGTGATCTGGAGTTTGAACAGTACGGGAAATTCTCCCGTGCCTGGCATTCACAGGTGTACGCTGAAGACCCTGATAAAGTTATTTGGGAAAGTCTTTGCATTGCTGACTGTGTCCTGGAAGCACACACTCAAGAAGACACGCAATAAATTATGGATTGTTTAAAGGCCCAGTGTAATACAATGAAATGACAATCATCCTGAAAAACAAGGTCTTGCTGGGCAAATTCCACACTTGGCAGCAACTCTCTCCTGACCTACAGGGTCCAGGGCTGTCATTGCAGTCTGTTAACTCCCAGAGCTCATCGTCATTCTCCACTACGCTGTCATATTTATATGCCAGCTTCCTGTTAAAGAAAGCTGGCTTAATAAAAGAAGAAATATCACTAAACACTATGGAACCAAAGTAGAAGCATGATACTTGGATAACTGAGGAGATAACCAAAAATGAAAGAAAGATTAAAAAATGAAGCAAGCAATTCTCTTGAGTGCACATTCATATCACATCAAGTAGTCTGTCATAGCCCAGCAGGTGAAAGGTCGGGTATTAATACCAGTTAAACTGAGCGGTTACTAATTTACACAGGATAATGCATTGTATCCTTAAGTTTATGGTTTCATAAAGCTTTTGTTAGTTTTGTCATTATCAATGCCCATGTTTGGAATCAATGTACTTTATAATGTAAAGTTTAGTTGTGGGTGGCAGAAACCTGATTCAAACTGATGCGAGCAAAAGGAAGCATTTGACTGGTATAGCAGAGAAGTCTAAGAGTAGAAGCCGCTTTAGGTATGGCTTGATATAGGCGTCCAAGTGAGATATTCAAGAACAGCTCTCTAACAGTTACTCTTTACCTGTGCTTTATTCCTATCTTTGTCGACTTTATTTTTAAGCAGCTCTCCTCTACCATAAGTAGTATAAAGTGATAACTAGTGACACCAGGATGGATTTTATCAATTTAAATATCCTGCTTTGAAAACACACAAAGCAATTCACTTTTTTATTGACAGTAAAATCTGTGTAAAGGATCTCACTGGTCTGGCCAAGGTAATGAGGAGATCAAAATGCCCTAAATCGTCACCTGTGGATCACGTGTTGACCAGCCTCCTTTAAATAACATGGGTTGAGACTGAAGAAAGGGGTGTCTTCCCATGGAAAGGCTTCCAATAGAAAGTCTTCCAATGGTAAAAGCATGGTGCTTTTACCAAATGAAAAGGAAATGGCTGTTGGGTAGGCAAAATTAGAAATCTCCAGTGGAAGTAGCACCCATGGGAGGTAATGAAGGGTCACACGAAGTCTGAGGATCACAACACATGCTCAGAGCATAGAGTCCTCGAACACTGTCATTTCCTTTGTTCAGTGTTTGGACAGAATTCATTGGCGAGCCCTGTGTTAATGTCTTCAATTAGCAAAACAGAGTTGAAATCATCAAGATCTTGGGCCAAAATGCATCCACTGGTATTACAGCCATGCTTCCTAGACCTGCTTTCACATGAAGCCAATATATTTTCCAGCCAAAAGAAAGACTAGACCACAGAAACTCAGCCTGAATCGTTGGTTGCTTGAAATAAATAGAAATAGGAACAGGCAGCTGGCAGGGAGGAATCAGAGATAAGCGGATACCATTTTTG
>PVKM010035727.1:0-15076 GCA_004027735.1 Carollia perspicillata | reverse complement strand
TGAATAAAATCTTTAAAAAAATTAGATGCCAGGTGTTTTCTTCTTACCCCCCAACTCCCTCCCACCCCACCCTGCTCCCCTCTTGCTCCTTCCTAGTGTTTTTCCCGTCCTCCTAGTCTCAAATCACGTGTTGAAGTGTCATATTATATAGACCCTCCTCTCAGTTCCCACAACTTCTCTGTTCCTTAATCACGCTCACCCATCATCTGTAGGTCCCGGAAATTAGATAATGCCTGCGGGGCACTGGTCCCATTGCCTCAAACGTGAAACATGGGTAATGAATGGTAAGGGTAGTCATAGGCATTCTTAATCCTATTATTTAACTTAATTCTTTTCCAAGAGCTGTAATTAGTCAGTACTCTTATTTTGCATTTTACAAGTGAGGAACCTGAGGCTCTCAGATATTAATTACCATGGCCAAGGTCACACAGCTACCAAGGAATGGAAGTGGCGGTTCCACTGCAATGCAAGGGCTTTCATAATTACCTTCACCACTAGTAAGAGGAATCCAAGTTGGGGTCTGACCATTGATAGACTGAATACTCCTGGAATACTTGCTTTTCACAAATAAACATCTTGTGAATGGAAGTGAATGTGGCATGTATTTGAAGATTGATTTTTTAGGAAGGCCTTTTTTTTAAGTTTCTTGTGTGTATTCAGGACCAGAAGCTACGTGAACCAATGCACATGTTCTAATTAATGCAGAAATCTTAAGCAATAAACAAACAATCCTTGAAATAAGCTCACAGATTTTATTTCCCGTACTGAAGTAAATATAGTAGGCTTTCTCTCTAATTTTGCACAACTGCTTTTCTCAATTACAGGCCAATAATTCCATTTTAAAAACTTCAAAATTGGCAATACTCTGAAAGTTTTGTTGTATCTTCAATGCTCTAGAAATCTGACTAGTTAAGAAAATATTGCACAACTAAAATTAGAAGTGATTTTCTTATTTTTGCCCCCGAAATGGTGATTCCTTTCTGTCAACTGGAGAAAACTTTATCATTTAGTTCAGAAACTATTGCACTTATAAGTTTTAAAATAAGATTAATTTTTAATCAATTTTGAAATAGTCTGCTGATGAGTGAGGCTCTTTAGTGGTAATAATTTCAAGGGGAAATAATGTACGTTGGGCCAGATTGATTCCACTGCCATTTCTGGTGCTGGCATCCTCTCTATAGGAAATCTTGTACTTCTGGGCAATTCCATGTGATTCATTTCCTTTCTAAAAGGTTAAAAATATCACTGAATAAAGTTTAAAGGAAAATGCACTACTTGGCCAAAAATGTTAGTTAAGAAGGAAATCTATATTAATCAAAAGACTTTTAAAATCGATGTAATTTATATATATATAAATATTTTATATATATGTTTGTGCTTGTTTATTTTTAATTAAATTTACTGGCCATTGTGGTAGAGGCAATTTTCTAAGATTTCACTTTATCTATATTGCTTATTTATTACACTGATATTTCATAATTTAGTTACAGCTATAAGAGAATGTGAATATACATGGAGAGTGAGAATATCAATTTTTTACTCTTCTGTATGTTAATGTACAGTTCTGCCTCTCATACATATGTATATACGTGTGTATATGTCTTTGTGTTTAGATGTTAATAGTATATGAATTTGAGTTTAGCTTTGCAAAAATCATATACAAAATGTTTTAAAAACAGAAGATAGCTTAAATTAGAAATTACCTTTCCCTACTTAATGGAGAATCATCAAATGTTTGCTATTTATTATGAGAGCAGAAGAATGAGTTTTATTCGTTCTTGGTCTGGTAAAAGATAGTTTCTTGCATATGCTGGTGCTATTTAATACATTTACTACTAATTAATAAAATCACACTAAATGTGAAGAAATTGAGTTATAAAATCATGTGAAAAGTACATTTCCTTGTTTACATAGCCCTGGAGAGCATGGAAGGATATTATTATAAAGACAATGTTTCAGTGGAAGAATTTCAAGCTCAGATAAATGCAGCCTCATTGGAAAAGGTCAAACAATACAACCAGAAGCTCAGGTATGTGATCATTAATCTTTTTTAAAAAGTTTCTATATTTTGACAGGCACAGATAATTAGCATTTTTTTACATTATTCCTTATATTAGAAGAATCATAATATTTCTTTTGATATAAAACAGAGTTGATATAAAACTCTGTTTAGGGTTTACTATTTCAAATATTCTAATAGGTACTCTTTTTCTAAATAAAACAAAAAATGTTTGTAAATTTTCATGCTATTTCATGCTAATTTCTGTTGATGAGCAAGGGATTAAAGATTTCATAGACTGTTCCTAGGGGAAAAAGCACTGAAGTTATACAGTGGTGTCCCAAACACTGTTTAGTGGATTAAGGGTAAAATGGTTTTCTTTATGTGCCATTGAACAACTGACCCTCATACAGAAAGAAGATGTGTAACATGGAACATAATTGATGATGGGTGATGGATGTTTAACATGGATGAAATTTGTACTTGGTATTGGAAAAATGCATACCTACTTTCAAATACGTGTGATGTTAATGTTTGCATTTTACCGTTTCCCTCTTTTTAACAAAATGTTAACTGGTACAGTGATCAATGGCAGAGAAGATTAACCCCAATAAGTGTTATAATTCAGCAGCTTTAATTTTCAACACATTATCAACACATATATTTCCCTCTTTTAATATTACTCTGCTAACAGATTATCTTTTAAAACTACTAGCAGATTACAGCTCTTATTTTTTAAAGAAAATGTTTATGTTCTACCTTAAGCCTTAGTAACTCAAAAATACTATTGTGTCATTATTTTGGTTTTATCTGCAACATGGTTAAACTGTGAAAATAATGTCTAAAATTCCTGACATGGAGCAGGTATTGGTTCTTGTGGTAATGGCCAATGGGTAGGTGTTCTTTCACTAAAACCATTTTGTCTCTCTACTTTTGCTTCACACAAACCTCTCTTCTAGTTCTATGCTTTTTTTTTTACTTTTTCCAGCATTTTTTCATCCTCTGAAACTCTACTCTCCAAGCCCCCCACATATTTTTTATTTCTCATTTTCTCCTCCTCCTAAAATGCAGTTGGAGGTCCTGATGATTCTGACCCATGTGTCTCTGAGGCTGCCCCAACTTTACTACCTTCCCTAGATCAGTCTGTCTCAACTGCATGCGATATACCAGCTCCTTCCACAGGAGAAAATAAAGTTAATCTTGAAATCTTAACCAGCATGCCTACTGACTAAGGAATACTGACTCAAAAAGCCTAAGTTTAGTCTTGTGAAAAGCTCGCCATTGCATACTGTCTTCACAAAAGAGAAATTTTGCCCATCTGACTGACTAAATAGATTCTTATGTTTCAAATAAGGACACAGAATCCAAGCATTTGTGTAGAACATGTGGGCCCTGAGAATACATCCCTGGAGTCCAGTTTGAGAAAAATAGTACTAGATCATCGCTGTGGCACCTAATTGATCTTTCTCCAAGAACCGGGGTGGTTTTATCTGCTCAGGATTTTGCTTCCAGATAATAACTTTGAAGCACATTGTACCATGTGAGTCTCTTGCTCAGAGCATTCAGTGATTTCTTATTGCTCCAAAGGAGTCACAAGCTCCTTGGTGTGGAGTCAGGGTCTGTTATGACTTGACCCAGGGTTTGGTCGCTCTGCCCATGCATCCGCCATGCGCAGCTCACCTTCTTTCTAATCACGCCCTGTCCTTCCTTCCTCCCCAACTTCCCACCCTTCACTTAGCATCTGCTTCCTGTGTCTCTGTTTATACAACTGCTCTTCATACGTTTCCATGTCCAGCTCTAGTAGAATCTCCTTCATAAAATCGTTTTCTGTTATTACTGGGCTGGGGTGAGGCCTGGGCATTAGATTTTTTTAGAAGTCCCCTAGGAGAGTCTCACATGCAGCTAGAATTGACAAGCAATTCCCTAGTTCCGGGAGCTCCTGAAGGATGATCCCCAGACCAGCAGCACCTGCAAACTTGTTAAGAATCTCGTGGCGGGATGGCGCTGCAGTCTGTACTGTAAACAAGGCCTTGAACTACACCATTGTCGGGTCACTCTTGCAGTCTTTCATGTTACTTTATTTATGGCTATTACAGAGTTCAGTATTTCTCCCCAAAGATACATTCTGTGTACAAATCTCTCATCTTCTTTAATCATTTTTACAATGTGTGTGTGTGTATATATATGTGTGTGTGTCTGTATATGTGTATATTTTAAATTTTTCACTTACAGTTTACATTCAGCATTATTTTGTGTTAGTTTCAGGCGTACAGTGTAGTGGTTAGAAATCCTGTACTTTACAAAGTGGACTCCCTGATCTTCCAGTACCCAGCTGGCACCACGCATAGTTATTGCAATATTATTGACTGTGTTTCCGATGCTGTACTTTATATTCCCACGACTATTTTCTGACTGTTTCTCAATCCCTCCACCTTTCTTACCCAGTCCCCCAACCCTCCTCTCCACCAGCAATCGTCAGTCTGTCCTCTGTATCTGTGAGTCTGTTTCTGTTTTGTTTGTTCACTTATGTTTTTCTTTAGGTTCCACATATCAGTGATATTTATTCTTGTATCACCTCTTTGAGATGAGGGATATGCTTATCTTGGTGTTTCCATCGTGTTTATCAAAGTACTTTGTATAAGATGTTCCCCATAAGCCTCTAATTGCATTAGATCATTTAGGTATAACTAACAAAAGAAGGAACTGTGGAATAGCAGTCCCACCTCACCCATGTGGATTTTTTCTTTAAAAAAATCAAATATAATGTATATTTGTGTATGGCATACATGACAAGATGTTTAAATATTTTATTAAGAAAAACAGCATGTGTATTAATTGCATGCTAGCCGCCAAGAAAACATTTTAATGTATCTTTCCTGGAAAAAGCATTTCTGAAAGTACGAACTCCTTAGTACAGATTACGCGCCCTTGTCAGCAATTACCTGCAGTACATCCGCTTGTTGCATATTAGATTTTTGTTGCACAGGAAGACACTTATCTTCCTCTTTACTTCCAATAATGACTTCTCTTCCTGTTATTTCTTGAATAAGGGTGTTAATTTCTTTCTTAATTTTTCCTTTTCTTCATAACCACAAACACTCCAAAATTGCTCTTTGGCAATCTGTTCTCAGTTTTCAGAGCCAGAGGCCAATGCTGACCATTTCTTTAAAGCCCCTTCCTGCCTCTGTTTAAAAAAGAGCCCAGAGGCGTTGCTAGTTCCTCATAGTCCTACAGCCTTTTTAACATTACCACTGGAAACCATTTCATTCTGGATGTTAAAATTTGTTTATTTATTAATTAGACCTCAAAAAAAGGCTTTTATTTCCTTAGACTTAAACAAGCAAACGTAAACAAGTAAATAAACTATTATTTTCTTAGAAAACGTTCTCCAGACAACAAATTTCAGAAACCAAACTCAAACTGGTATAAACAAAATACTGTGTTGGCTTATATAACAGCTATATCCAGGGAACAGGGCTGCTTCAGGCACAGCTGCATCCAGGGGTATGAATCTTTAAGAAACCCTCTCTCTTTCTGCCTCTCTGTACTCCTTTGCTCTCTGTGGGCTTCATTTTCAGGCAGGGTTGTTTCACATTTGGGTAACAATAGTCACTACAGACCAATGTTACATTCAAAGAAGAGAAGGTGGCCCTCATGCCCCCCACTTCTCCCACCGAGAGCTCCAGCATAGTCCTGAGGAGTCCGTCATTAGCCAGGCCCAAGTCACGTGGCCATTGTTGGTGAGTTCAACACCACAGAGACCAACGGACTGTCACAAAAAGTGCAGAATAAGGAGGCTGAGCAAACATAAACATTGGATTCCACTCCAGTTATAGAGATTTTTCCAGAACAGCATAATAATAAGTGGGAGTAGTATGCTACTTAAAAAAAAAGATAATGATAGCCACAACACCTGCTAACTTCTAAGAACATGTTAAGAGCCACTAATGCTAGGTGAGTTATGTGGATTGATTAGACAGTAAGTTCAATATTATAATTTCCACTGTAAGGGAAACATTCCAGTTCACCTGGATAATAAGTGGTGAGAACTGGATTCCAATCAGAGGCCTTTTTTTCTCTTTAAAGTCTCCACTAGGCCATCTCGTGTGTGGAGTGAACATCATACACTAAAAGAAATTCTGCGTCACTAATTGACGAGGCCTCAGATATCATCAGGTGCCCCCCGCTGCTCTGACTCTGTGCCATCCCTGCGTCATTCACTCAGTGTTCGCGACATTTTGATTCTTAAGAGAATGGAAAAGACAGCAAGTGAACGCATAAATAAAGTAGTGCAGATAGTGAAAAATACAGCGACGAAAGTCTAAAACAAGGCGCTATCCTAGGAGGCTGGTCCTTTAGAGTGGGTGGTCAGGGATGACTTAAATATTAAGTGGTATTTGAATGGAAGCCTTCATCACAAGACGACCTTGCCAATCTGGGGGAAGATCTTACCTAAAACAGTGGGTAGATGCACACACATCTTGGGAATAAGGTTACCACCAGCCCATTGAGACAGGCGATACATGCTGAGAGGTATGTAGGACTGTGGGCCAGTGGAGGGGGTCAGCTGTTATTATAAGTGCAACGTAGAAACCACTGGAACATTTTTACCTAATTACCTTCTATTGCAAATACAAGGGTAATATTCAAAATGGTTACAGTTCTCACGAGGCAGTAATGCGGCGGGCAGAGGCCAGCTGGCTGGGCTGCCCACTCCTCCTCAGTCTCTGTGGGAACTCGGAGCGGGCAGTGCACCTGGGGGCGTCCTTGCTGCCTACGCCAGAGCCCTGACACCCGTGGCCTGAAGACGGCCTGCTTTAGCTGTCACCCTCCGTGGACAATGTTAAGCCAGCAGAAATGTTTGACAGCTACGTCTAAATATACCCTCCTGTGCCAAGTCAGTTCTTGATTGATTTCCGTCTGATTGTTGAGAAATAACAGCATGTAAAGTGTTTAACTCAGAAATTCTAACCGAGAAAGTCAGGATAGGGCATTTTCATTCCCTCCTTTCACCACCCTTGAATTATTTTATTCTCTTTTTCCAACCTTAGGTTTTCCTTTTTATTTATTCCCTCTGGACATAAGCCATCATCCCCATTAGCTTTGTTTTTTCCTGCCCTACATAAATGTGTTTTGTCATTACCAAGACCTTTCATTTTAATGTGTCCCGGATATTGGCCAGAAGTGCCACTGCATGGTGACCAGTGAGGGAAAATGTAATGTAGATATGATATGAACATTATTCCTTGTATTAACATGCTCCTTCCAATTTGAGGGTTCTAGACCATCCTTTAAATATTATTTTTATTATAAAGCCAACAGTAAAATAAAGCAAAAAAAATCAAAAAGAAGCAAGTTGCATACTAGTTACTGAGGTCATTTATTATTTTTGTGAAGGGACAGCTTCAGACTGAAACTTTGTAGGGCTTAAGATTTGGGGTATCTCAATGTAAATTCAACATCTTTACAGAAAGAAGACAAGAAAATCATTCACAGCATGTATTCTCTTACGGTGCGCTTTTATGGATATGGAATGGCACATTTTTCTTTAAAAGAAAGTTTTTAAGGAGCCAAAATGCATTTTATATAACAAATAGATAGATGATAGATATTTTATTTGTATTCACAAGAAATGCTGTGTGACTGCCAGTCACGGAAACATGTATCTGAACAATTTTTTTCAACTGAAAACCGTCTGATCAGAAGTCCCGGCTATTCCCACGGTCACACTTCTGTGAAATGTGTCATTTCTCTGCCCTCTGAGGGGGAAGGAACTGTCACTGAATGCGTTCGCCGGGCACGAGGTAGATGCGAAGGGCAGCATGTGCTTGCTCCCAGTTCACGTCTGTAAGGACAGCTATCACACAGTGTGAGTGAATAACACACAGTGGGACCGCAGCCTTCATGCCTCATCTCTAGGCCTAGGCACATGGCTCCACCCCCGGTCTCCCCTCCCTCAGGGCCTTCAATTCATAAACACTCTTCCTCGTTCCTCATGTGGACAGCAGTGTGTCCGAGCTTGAAATGGAAGACGCCGGTTATTCTGTTGATGTAGAGCTGCGGAAACTACCTTAAATCAAGAAGAGTGTGGACTTCATAAAACCTGGGAAAGAAAATAAGAGAGACCATTAATTGGAATAGAAACAATTCCTTTATCCTTCCATGTTTTTTCTTAATGAAGCTGTGGCTTTAGAGTTATTAATGTTGGGATTTCTTCTGAAGTTAACTGGAAATATTTCAGGTGCATATTCATCTCCTCTATTGCAGTTTTATGTTTATTTTCTAGTTTGTGTTTCAGGCGAATTCTGTTTTGTTTACACCGTAAGATGCATCCACCTTTCTGTTGTTCTAAGACAAACTGTAAACTGAATGCGGACATTCAATTTCTTCCTGTTTTCAGATTAGGAAAACAGAGTTTTTAGAGTTGTAAATTTTGTTTTATATAAGCAATGGTTCTTCAATACCGGGAGAAAATAACTAAGTTTACAAAGAATTTGAATTCATTTATATTGCTTGAATGTTTTCTACACTTCTTTCCTGTATGTGATATCTATAAAGCCTCTAATATTTACAAAATATAAGTTATACATAAGTGCTAAATTCTCACACAAAGTGATAGTCAAGGAATTGCTAGATACTTCCATTTATTTAACCAATCTCATGTGCCCCTCAAGTTCCAGGGACAGCGCTTCACCCTGGGGGCATCACAGAAGACAAGATTGCTACCTTCCAAAAACATTTTCCCCATGAGTTATGCTAAACATTACACAAAAATTTTACTGATAATTTGTAGCAGTATGTGGGGAAATAATATATGGGAAGTGTAAGGTGCTACACCTGTGCCTAAGAAGGGAATCAGTCTTAACTGGGGGCAGGATGGAGAGGTGGTTGAAGGCCTCAGGAGCGAACTGTTTGAGGACGTGTGACCCTTATGCTGAGATCTGGAAGGGGTGTTGAGGTTACGGTGTTGAGGGGAGAGGGGATGGGAGAAGGGTAGGGTCAGGGGGCGTTTTCTGCATGTGTGAAAATCACCCAGGGGGACGGAGAAACGGTAACAGTGGTGCGGGGGTTGGCATTGACGAGCAACAGGGCCATGACACAGGTGAGCGAACAGAATCCGTGTGCTCACCTGCACCTCCTTGCAATCAGTTCTTCTTCAGCTTCTCTGAACCCAGCTGTCACCAGGGCATGCTTCAGCTCCGTTTCCATTTGATGAGAGGGTTTCATTATTTAAGACCGCTCTCCAATGTATCTTCCTGCAGGAAGCCGTCAGTCATTACAGCATCAGCTGGAATTAATCACTTTCTTTAGCGCTTTAAAACCTCTTATTTTTTATTTGTTTTATTTTGACTTGTGAGTTACTTGTCTGCCTTGCTCAGTACATAGGAGGGCAACCTGGTCCTAGTCACACATAGTAAGGACCATGAAGACAGTTGAATTGAATTGGAAATCAGATTAATTGCAGCGTAGCAGCCTTCTTTCTTGTGCTATTACCATTTTATTGAATTTATTCCAGTATACAATCTACTTTTTGTATCTAGAACATTCTAGGCCATTTGAAGGGCACAGATGCTGACTCTGCTGGAAACCTCTCTCAAGAAAATTCATCAGCATAGCCAAGGCTCATGAGTTCCACATGAGACCAGGGCAGATAAACTTGAAATCATAGTGACAGTCTTGAGAGCCACATCTTTATTTGAAAACTACCGTGATTCTTATAAATGTCACTGCTGTTGCTTTCCGAGAATATCATATAGCAGCATTTACTTTTATGCAAGTAATTTTATTTAATCTATCTGCACGTTCTCTTATCTGCATTCCAACTAATTAATTCGCCAGTTGTACTTAAGTCTAATCTTTATTTTACTTTTACGTGAAAGGAATTTTTAATACGATCTTTAGATAGGAGCAGCAAGTGAGATTTCAACTACGTAAGTGTGCTTTTACATTTTGCGGTAAGTCTTCCATTGTGATAACATTCATCAAGGATGAACAGCTATCCTGGCTTACAAGCAGAAGCAAGTAAAGCCATCTTTAAAGCGAATCCTTTGAATGACCTCTGTCTCTAAGCTAAGAAAGCCGATTGTTCTCACTAAAGCAAAGGGAAGCACAAAGTGCTTTGTGCTCAGAATTTCCTTCGGGATAAATGAGGGCTGGAGGTGTTAAGGATCAAGTAGGCCTCACCTGAAGATTCAGTTGAGGAAATATACTCTGTGAGGAAAAATTGTCAGTGCTTCTGGAAGCAAGAGTGATTTTTATTTTTAACTCTGCTGACTTTGTCAGCCCATCACAGGGACAGTCAATCTTTCAAAAAATGTAGTCAAGGCATCCGTGTCAGCTTCTTGGAGTGAATTTTTTTCCTGTTGCCTTTGTTCGGTTCCTTTGGCTGACACTTCGGACTTCCTGTGTTTGGTGGAGGTACCGCAGAAAGTGAAGGACGGATAACAAGTTCTCCTCTCAAAGCTCTGCTTCTGCACAAACGAGGAAATTAGCGGGGGCCCAGAGCTTTGCATTCAAAAACCATTATTGTAACTTAGAAGAAATTAATATGGACTTACTAAAAATCGTGATTTGTGTGAAGAATTGAGCATTATGTTCCTAAAATTAGCATGGACCACACAACTTCAGTGCAAGGCAAAGTTCTGCTCAAGTTTGTGAGATTCTGACGGTCATTCGGGAAGAAAATAAAACACATCTTTGCTTGGCTTTTGGTCATTTTAGCCAGAATGACTCTAATTTCAGTGGTTTTGGCTAATTCCTACCCATCTTTCCTGTCCTACCTCAAAAGCCATCCCCTCTTAAGCTCATCCGTTTCCTTCTGTTCCCTTCAATGCCTACTTTACAGCTTTTCATCACGTCATGTCTTACATTCTTTTTATGTATATCCGTTTTTCCTTTTCACCTTCTTTTTTATTTACCCATTCCTGATAAGGTGTACACTAACCGATGATTAATGAATGTTTGTACGTATATAAAGGCCCAGAAGTTTGGGCAGTTGAACCGGAATGTACATGGTGGCGGGTTCCTCAGCGACATAACGACTTCAGCAGAACGCCGTTCACGGAGACCAGTGTGGACTCCACGCCAGCGTGCAGCAGGTCTTCCTAGCCACTCGCATTCTATTTTGGAAATATTCTTTGCGGCTCAACAGTATATATTATGTACTTTAGTCAAGGACAGGAATGCATACAGCATTGGGATACAGAGATGGGTCAGACACTATGTCCTTAAGAATCTTAAAGGAGAGGGAGAGCACAAGCCGTGAACAGGTTATTTTGAAACACTACTAAACACCACAGCAGAGATAAGAGGATGGATGCACAGGGTGTGCAGAAAAGGAGACCTAGGAAAGAGCCAGGAGTTCAGCACGGGGCAGTGCTGCCAGGTAACTGTGAGTGGACCAGGTGAAGGAGGGGAGAGAGCAATATGAGCAAAGTCATCACAGAACCATGGCGGGTGACGAGGGGCAGACAGCCAGCAGGAGGGATGGGCAGGAGCAGGCCATGGGGGACCTCAGACACCAGCTGGAAATCGGCTTACGCCTCTAAGTGAGGCGATTCACTTGTTTGTTTTAAGTGGTGCAGAGGGAGGGGTCATGCATTTTAAACTGAGCGTGCTGGTGGTACCACGGAGGAAAAATCAGAGGTGAGAACAAGACTCGTGTCCGAGAAATTAGGTAGGAAGTTGTTGAAGCAAATGGAAATGGAGAGGAAGGTATCGATTCAGAAATATCTGGGAGCTAGAAACAAATCTTGATTGAATACATTGTGCCTTGAGAAGGAGACAGACACGTTGGATTGTGCCTCAGTATCATTATCTGATACCCTGACAAAAGCAGTGGAGAAGTTCATTGGGGATTCGGAATTGGGAGTGTCAAGAGATTGAACTGAATTGGATTTGAGATATGGGATTGAATGCAAGAGGCTCTATCCAGTAGGCTGGAGTCACTCACACAGAGGTAATAGTTAAAACCACGATAATGCATGAGATTTCCCAGGTGCTAGCACCTCACATACATGGAGGTTCGGTGAACTGCACACCGGAGCCAAAACTCACACTAGATGTTTTCAGCTCCAAAGCATACGCTTTTGTTCTAATGCTCCATTGCTTCTCCTAACAAGTGAAGGATGCGTGTGGCTCGGGGAAATGATGTAATGAAGTTGTAGTCCCTTACAACAAGAGTGAAATACAACACAAATATGTGAGATCTTCTTTGTGCTTCTAGTGCTGGCTTTAGCCTAAAGACAGAAAATGGGGCTGGCCAACTCTGCTACGGCCAAGGCTGCAGCATGCCTCTCCAGTGGTAGTGCCTCCAGTGAAGGAGTGGGAAGCAGAAACTCTCAATGCCGCGTGTAATTAAAATGAAAGTTTCACATTCAGCTCTGCTCCGCTGAACTTGAATGCTACCAGGTGCTTTAGGCAATAAACAAGTGCCATGAGAGTCATTTTTGTTATTCTGCATCCAAAGATAAGTTATTAGTGACATCGCTATTCTCCGTATTTGGTGTCTTTACATACACATATACTTTGAACAACACTGCATTTACCCATGTCTAAAGTTTGGAGCATGAGAAATAAGCTAGGTTTTTCCTTGGTGGCTACTCTGGGTTGGGTTGGAATAGTGGCCTAGCCTACAGGGGGAAATGCACCTCTATAGTCTTTCCACGCTGGTTTGAACCACCCTCCTCATAGAAGAAATCCAGTCGTACGGAGATATATTGATGGGAGGGAAGCACAGATTTAAAAGCAATTTCTTAACAAAACTCCAGTGACATGGTATTGTCATCTGTAAATTATGGATAAATATTACCAATCATATTTTTCTAGTTAATTAGGTTAAACCATCGGCTTTAAATGTCTGATTGACAAAACTGTAGAGATGACAAGTTTTAAACAAAAATGAATGCTTGTGTCTGATTCCTATTTTCATACACTTTTGGTTCACAGTAGCCTTCCAATAGGATGTTCTGCCATGCAGTCCTGCTGTACGCGACCGATCTGCGACCACACAGCACAGGGCTTCCTGCACTGGTTTGTGCCCTGGTCAGTAAGACCAGTGCTTTGAATGCTTGCGTGTTGGGGCAATATAAATTTTTATGCAGTTTCTAAATTCCTGATAGCAATGTTTTAAGTCCGTTAAACACATTTCGAGTGGCACTGAGCCAGAAGAATACGCCGGGGTTTAAAATAATTAGTTGCTGGTGAGAGATGTTGCCTTCACATATGTGTTTCCATCCCTAAACAGAGATGGAAACTGTACAGCGAGCTAAGAGCAGATCCCAATGGAGGGAGAGCAAGCTTGTCTTGTGCCCGGGTGAAGAAATGTTACTGGAAACAACACAGGGGACCGGGCTGCTCCATGGTGGAAAAGCAGAGTTAGGGAGAACCAGCATTAGGAGTTTCTGTTTTCCCACCAAGAAAGGCTACTGCAGTCACGCTCTTCGGACACTTACCAGGGAAGGGAGGGTGTGCTCTCACCTGAGGAGTGTTCACGTTCCCCAGGGAGTAAGCGTTGTCTCTTGCTCATTGCAGTGTTCCTAAAACAGGGAACGGCGCTTTATACTGCAATAGATGCTCAGACAATATTGGTTGAAGTCGTGGAATGAAAAGCATTAAGAACACATCCTAATGTCCAGAAAGCCATTGTATAGGTTAATCATTTTTGTTACTCTCAACTGTTGAATGCCACAGGGATTTCAGGAAGGTTAGACAGATTCACAGTGGTTTATCAACAATCAAGGCAAGGGGAAATTTCCTTTAAGTTTCACATGATTTATTCCTCATTTCCATCTAATTCCATGTGGGAGAATCCGTTACCAAAAAAGGTGTAAAGCACTCTCTCCTTCCTCCTCCCTCCGTCCCTCCGTCCCTCCCTCCCTCTTTTCCGCTCTCCCTCGCTGCCTCCTTCCAGCCCCTGACTTCTGTCCCATCTGTCTCCACCTCCTTTCTTCCTTCAAGTTCTCTCTTTGTTCCTGTATTTCTTTCTTTCCTTCCTTCCCCATTCATTCATTCATTCATTCATCCATCCATTCATTCATTCATTCATTCATGCACGTCATTTCTCATTCCTTCCCCTTCTCTAGGGAATTAAATAGTGATGCCCAGACTTAAGGTCCATGGTCTCAACGAACCATTCCTCTTCTCATTGTTGAGATTCTCCTTGTGCCGTAAAGGCCCTTCTTTCTCTTTGCCCAGTAGCTTCTCATCCTAACGTGCTCACTAATGCGCTGCGGCCCTCTGCTAAAACTTTTTACATCCCTCATTGCACTGGACTGGGTTCCCTACTTATCGCCCTCTCTCAAGCACGGGTTCTTTGCAGGTAAATATTTTCTTATTTCACCCTTTTATCCCCAGTGCCTGGCACTGTGTCTGACTTATGACTTGTTTATTGAACATATAAGTAAATACACAATCTGGAATTTAGACATGTACAGACCTGTGTTCCTGAGAGGAAAAAAGAACCCAAGGGAGTGTTCAGAGTGAGAATAATATAATAGTACTAAATCATGCTTGTTTTAATATTTTTATTTAAAACTGAAGAAAGGATTTTGCTGTATTATTTCCTGCTAGCATCGTTTACAGGTAAAGTGAACACTGTCGTGAGGCTTTAAAGGGACTATATGAATATTTTTCTCTTAATCAAAGTTGTCCCTTACTGAGGAGGGGTTATTACATACCCTTTCTCTCAAATTTCAAGTCCTGAAGATTGTTAAATACTTGTCTTAAAAAATAATCATGCTTCAGTGTTGAGATACAGCTTAAAATTTATAAGCTTAAGAAGCCTCCTCCTTGCAGACAAAAAATCTTTTTTAATATGCATAATAATTATTCTATCTCTTTTTAAAATTAAGGTATTTAATATATTTCTTTCCCTCTGTTTGGTCACATGTATGTAGTAGCTGGATACTGTGGTGACTTCACCTCCTTTATCAGTCTCATGAAATAAAATTCAATTCCATTCTGTACTATTTCAAGGCTATGTGTCAGACACTGTCTTTGGTTGTAGAATTGCAAATTAAGAAATGAGTCTCTGCCCTGGCTGGTGTGACTCAGTGGATTGAGTGCTGGCCTGAGAAC
>PVKM010035726.1:0-15061 GCA_004027735.1 Carollia perspicillata | reverse complement strand
TACAAAGGAGGACAGAGGAAGTGGAGCTAAGTATAAATGTTTTAGAAAATTTTCCATGAAAGAGAATGGACAATTTGGTGGTAGTTGGAGGACAATGTGGTCTTATACAAAGGTTTCTTTCTTTCTTTATTTCACTTGATGTTTAAGCAATGAAGAAGAAAATCCAATAAAGAGGACATTTCTATAATAGTGCTTTGGAACAATGGGTTAGTAAGCAAGAGAATTGGATTTGACAATGATTAAGGTTGTGTCAGGTAAATGTGGGAGTGAGAGTGAGGGGCATGTAATTTAAAGTTTCTACAATGAAAGGACTAAAATGATAAATCATAGACTGTAATGCACAAAGTAAGCAAGAGATCAAAAATGGTAATAATTTTAATAGATTCTCATGGCTCAGATATCCTTGCAACTTTGAATAATTATTGAAGTTGCATATCAAGAGGGAGTGATCTGAAAGACAGGAAAAAGTGGTCAGAGAGTGGAATATCAGAAACCGAGTTTATAAATAAACACAATTTATTGGTAATGATAAAGTGTAGGGCATAACTTACCACAGGAATCAGTGGCTGAAATATGGTGTAGAAAACAGCATCGTAAGGGAGGAAAGCAGAAAACCTGAGCTGAAGGACTATTGCAAGGATCACCTGGGCGGATGTTGCAGTATCAGCTTTGATTGGACTGTATGGATTGAAGCATCAGTAATCCACCAGCTGAAACTTGCAAGGAAAAATGGGTTATCGCTCAGAAATCTATAGATGACAACAGGAATTGGGGAAAGTAAGTGGTTCGATTTTGGAAGCAGGAGCTTCCATGCTGAGGATTTTAAAGAAGGGGGAGAGTTGCCTGAGAGAGACAATGAAGAGGCCCCCAATGATCTTTCCTCACAGGGCCACGAATGTGAGGAAGCCTTGACTGCAAGAACTGAAGGAGAATCAGCCCTTGATGAGAGGTTCTAGGTTGAGCAAGAAAATGCAATTTTAAGGTGGAGTTTGAGGTTTGCGGTAAAGAGATTTTGCTAGTGATCAGCTATGATTCCTGGAAAAAAACAGTAGAAGCATTCAGGAAGAAGAAGGTGGGAGACAGGGTAAGATGAGGGAATACTCAGAGCTCTGTGTGGATGAGAGTCTGAAGTATGCATAGTGTTGGGAGTTCTGCCTCAAGGTGATTGCATAAATGGTGATGACTCAGTTGTGTTCATCAGTAAAAGGTGAGTGAGGATCGAAGGGAATTGGGCTTTATGTCTAGAGAGAATGTAATGGCAGTGAGAATTCATGTGTTAAAATCTTAACCTTTAAGACCTCAGAATGTGACTGTCTTTGATTATAGGGTCTTTGAAGAGGGAATCAAAGTTAAATAAGTTTTTTTTTTTTTTTTTAAGGGTAGGCCCTGATCTAGTATTCTTACAAAAACAAAAGATTAAGACACACACACATACAAAGGAAAGACATTATGAAAACACAGAAAATAGACGACCATCTACAAGACAAAAAGGGAAGCTGCAGAAGAAACCAAACTTGCCAATACCTTAATCTCAGACCTTTAGACTTTTTAACTGTGAGAAAATAAATTTTGCCGTGGCAGCCATGCAGTCTGTAGCACTTTGTGCAGCCCTGCCGAACTAATTCGTCTCATCCTCCATCTCTTGGTACATGCTCTCTCTTCTTGTAAGTCCTTTTATTCAGATCTGGAAACGACTGAATCCACCTTCAAGTTATCTTATCTTTTATCTCCTGTTCTCTACTTATCTTTTTTACTCTATCTACATTTGTGAGATTCATGTGCCTTTGTATTTCAATATTTCTACTGAAGATTTTATTTCTGCTACCATGTGTTTATTTTTCACTATCTTTTCCCTTGTTTTCTGTTCTTTTTATCCAATTCTTGTTTTATTGATGTTAGTTTTTTATAGTAATAAATATATTGATAATAGGGTAAAAAAACTTTTTCCTTCTTTATGTCTTATCTCTCAATTTTGATTTTCTCCTTTTGTATATTATTCTGTTTTTCTTTTTGAAAAATGCCCTCAATTGTCAAATTACCTTTTTTTTCTGATAATTTTAATAGTAATGTGATGCAGACACCGGCCCATAGTGTCCGAGTCATTATGGATAGAAGGAGACATTCAGATGGGCTACCGAGTCTGGTGGAGGAAAAGGGACAGCATGGCTTTTCTTTCAAAGGGAGCAAAGGCCACAGCCCTTGTCCTGATGGGCCTCTATTGAGTTTCTGGGCACATTACATGATGGTCCTCATTTACTATGCACAGGTTGCTTTAGGTGGTTACTTTGTACAGAAAACAAAGGAGCCAATGCTGCTAATCACAGCACAGAAGAGGGATATTTGCAAATCAAAAGGGCAAAAGTGGTTGAACTGGTAACACTTGTCCTTGGAAGGTTTAGTGTGGATTTTAGGAAGTTACTTTGCAGTAAATGTTTGCCACTGAGGGCCGGGCCCTCTTTACGCAGATGGCCTCCTACAGTAATTCACTGAAGAACAAATAGATCTGTTTGTCAAGTGATGGGCTTCACTTGATCAGGCAGTGGCCAAGTCACTTAGGAGAGATGAACACCTGTTGGCTTTGGCACTATCATTTCATAATTCAATAATATTAGAACAACTGCACCCTATGAAATAAGAGCACAGAACATGGGCTCTGGAGTTGGTAAATCTGGGACTGAGGAATGTGCTGAAATGGGCTTTTTTCTATCTTTAGCAGTTTAAGATTCCTCATCTATAAAGTAAGGCTGCTGGGAGGGTCAAATCAGAGAGTGCATAAGGTTTGAAATGCTTTAGACCATCAGATACTATAACATCGTTCTTATTACTGCAGTGTAACTGTGTCTAATCAAATTGACTAATGTTGAAAACTGGAGCATATTAAAAGAATTATTAAAACTACAAATACAGATAGATTGTGGAAAAAAGGCAGAACAGAGGCTGTTTTCTGTGGCCACAGGCCTGGGATTTACTAGAATGAGAGCATGATAGAGATCTTTGGGAGTGATAGCAATGTTCTATGCCTTATAGGGATAAGATTTTGGTTGTCCAAGTTTGTGCATTTGTCCAAACTCAATGGACAACATATTTAAGATTTGTGAATTTTATTGTATATAAATTTTACCTCAAAGGAAGCAAAACCCAAAATAACTACCGTATTCTAGTTAGTGAAGTGCATGCTAAAATGGTTAGGACTGAAATACAGTGTCTAAAACTTTGAAATGCATCAAAAAGTAAGTTGGACTGATGAATCAATAATGAGTAAATGAACAGAATGCTAATGAAGCAGATATAATGAGATGTTTATTGTCAAATGTAAGTGGTGTATATATGAATATTGACTGTAAACTCTTTCAATATTTCTGTTTGAAATTTGTCATATTTAATGTTGGCAGAGAAACAATACACAACTGGAAATAAAAACATAACCATTCTCAGAAGACATGCCTGTCACTTCCTTAAGGGGTGACGTATTGATCTAATACAGGGTGACATTTAGGAAATAGACAAAACTTAAATACTGCCTTTAAGTCTTCATCTAAAGAGCATAATAGGAACTGAGAAAGGGGAAATACTGAAAGAGCAGAAGTATACAAAATTGAAAGCAAATAAAGTCAAATTATCTGAATTTCCAAATAGACAAAGTATCAGCATAATGAATGAAAAACAAGACATGACGTGTTATTAAATAAAATAAAAACTAGAGAAAAGTTATACACTAGAGAGTTGAAATATATGTTTAAATAATGCATATTTTTCTTTCTAACTGAAAATCAAATCCAACCAAAAACTACAGATAGTAAGAATACTATCAACTGGATAATGTAGCAGGAACAAGAAAAGAGGAATTCATAGGAAAAAGGAAATAACTTTAAAAAGAAACTTCACGGGATTTTTCAAAATTTTCTACTGATGAATGATTTTATGTTACAAATATTTCTCCCAAATTTAAAAAGCAGTTTACCGCTTGCCTTCTTTTATCGAAAGTGTATTTTGTCTTCCAGTCTTTATCAGAGCAAAATAGAAAGAGAATATATCAGCCCAAATGTATTATGAAGATAAAGACACAGAGCTGAAATAAAACTTTAGAAAATAGCTTGAAAAATGTTTAAATGAAGTGTTAAAAATATCTTAGAAAATAGAATTTAGTCTACATCCTGAGTCTATGATCTGTTAAAATATTTTACTTGGAGAATGACATAGGGAAAAATAGATTGTAAGTTAACATTTTATTTGAAAAACTACAAGTACTACTAGGTTGTACCTCCAGATGTGCAAAGAAGGCTTTGGATAATATTCTTATCTATCTCAACAAAGACGAGCTTTTGGAAAGAAATGTACAGGAAAGCTTGCTGCACTTAAGAAATCCTGTTCGCCCTGAGGCCCTGCTGAGCAAGGAAGCTCTTGCTAGGAAAGCTTTTGAGGGGAAGCCACTCCTGGTTTGAAATGGTCTGGTTTGGAAAAGTACACCTAACAATAGGACTCTTCTTTGAAAAATTTTGGTAACTGAGAAAGTGAGGCAGCATCAGAGAAGAAGCTAAAGCATGGGGTGATGTTTTTCTATGAAGTGAAGGGTGTTGCCATGTCATTCATTCAGTGTTAAACCAGAGTCCAGAGGAAGGAAGAGGAAGCCTCCTTTGGGAGAAAGAAACCTGGGTTCCCAGACATGGTTTACCTTTGGTATTTCCATGAGCTTTCATGAGCTCTCACTCTACATGGTTCCTGCCCTTGGCTTTCTATGAGCCATTTTTGGTATTTTAATCATCCTGCTCCCACATTCCTTCTCCTCTAATGGCTTTATTATTTAGCTGTCTGTAATGTGTTCCTTTTACTTGAAACCAAAATAACCTCAGCTAAACAGGATGGACAAAAAAATAAGTAATCATTATATACTTGAAGTGCCTGACTCACAAGGGCAGAATATTTGCTAAATAAATTATAAACTAGGACATGTGCAATTAATTAAAATTCCAATGTGGAAATAATTCACCATTTCAAACTTTTTAAACAATAAAAATATGGAGAATGATTAACTTTGAGTCATGTCATAGTAATAAATAATAGCTAGGTAAAAGAATAAATCATTTTAAGAGTTTGTTAGTTCTGCTTTAATGAAACAACGCCAAAGGCTTTAGTCTCTACATCTGAAAGTAACTTCTTATTAGGTGACCTAGTTATGATAGTTTTAAATTATTAAAAAACCCAAAATTTGGTGAAGTAAATTCTCCATGTGTTGATATACATTCTATTAAATGAAATTAAGATAAAAGTATAATTTTTTTTGTTCTACCTTGGAAGAGGGAGAGACCTTTGTATACAGAACACTGTCCTGTATACAAAAATTTACACACTATATTTTAAAATACAAAGCTAACTTCCTAAATATCATATTTTCAAAACTCATTTTCATTAGCAATTGACTATATTGTTATGCAAGAAATAACACATTTTATTTCAAAATATCCACATATTATTTTTGAAGACTGTAATAGAGAGTTGTCTGAATATAATCACTTTCTATTTATTCATTCCCTAAACTGATTCAGGAAGTGTTTATTTAGTTTTTAAGTACAAAACACTGTGATAAGCATCAGCAAGAAAAAAGAAGTGAAAAGTAGGTGAGTTACTACCAATAGAAAAAGGGGACAGGATTAATTGTCATTGCAAATAAATAAAGTTCTCATCAAAGAAATAAAGGAAAAGGACATGCTTTTGAGTTGACTGTTGAAAAATGAAATGGATTATGTTCAATCAAGTTGTGTTAATTAACGAAAGTCCTGGTGTGATTTAGGTATAATTTATTTTGTCATTTTTATCATTTGTTTCTAGAAATGGGATTGCAAGTTGCTCAATGGCAGACTTCAGAGGGAAACAAAAATAGATTTTAAATAGGCGATGATTGATAACACTGATGAGAAAGCAAAAGAAACACAGTTTTGATGTTAGCTTAATATTGGAGGTAAGTAAACCTGGAAACAGAAAATTTCAAATTTTACATCTTTGCCAAATCTTATTGATGGGTTTAGTTTATAGCCTTAAGTTGTTCTGACTTTTATATGACAGCTAGTGCACATTAATAGCAAGTGACTAAGGAAGTGAACTTGGTGAGAGAACAGCACATTAGCAGAGGAATGATCAGGGCAGGTGCGGAGCACCCAGTCTTTGTAGCAAGAAACCTATTATGCCTCGTGTACCGAGTACTGAACAGAGTACCCCCACCAGTAGGGGGAGGCCCGAAAGACTAAATCAAGTCACCTCAGAGCTTGATATGCAATTCGCATTGTTTTCTTGTGTGAAATGTCTAAAATGTTAAGAGAGTCTGAACCATCATCAGTCTTGGTCTTGTATACATGGCTCTCACCTTGCGCTTCCCAAGCATGGTCCTCTGACTGATGGCCAGACAGCAGATGATTATAGGGGATACTGTGACCACCACTCATACACTGGGAGATTTTTAAATTAGCTTTTAATTGTTTTGAATACACCAAGAATTTTGGTTATCCCATTGATAAGCAAGAGTATTCAGATAGCGTTTATTGGCATTCTGTGTACATTACATTTATGGTGTGTAACATTGGTTTCTTATTTGCAATATAATATGAGTTTATTTTTAAGAATAAATATATTCAACTTTAAAATAGTTAACTGCTAAAAAATAAAATTTATAGTAAGAAGTAGCACACAGATATGGCAAAATCATGAAACGGTTACACAAATTAGTGAAGTGTTGAGACATGGGCCTGAGCTGAGGGAGAATTGCAAGGGAGTGCTATAGATTTAACAGGACTCAGGCAGATAGCAGTCCCAGCCCAGAAATGATAAGCCCTCCTCTCCATATACCTTCAAATGAGTGCATGAAAAAGCTGTAAGTCAGTGTTAGGCAATCGTGTTCATGATCGATGGTTTCAGGAAGGCAAAGCCAGCTGTTGCTTTTAATCCTGTGTACTATGAGAGCAAAGCAGTGAGAGAAATGTTTGCCTTCTCTTTTATTTGTGTTAACATCATAATAAAATATGGCCTGTTCTGCTCTTTGTCTTTGAACTCTAGGTCAATTGTATTTTTCCTACAAAGTTGTTTAAGCTGGTTATTTTCCCATTAGTAGTAACTGAGGAGGGGCGGATACGACTTAGATGTGCAGGTTTTTTTTTTTTAATCTGAATTTTTGTTTTAATTTTTATTTTGATTATGTTTGATTAGGAATGAACATAGAGGGTCATAAAGTCTTTATTATTTAAAATTCTTTTTCTAAAGAAATACTGTTTTCTTAAAATTAAAGTCCCTTTTTCATTAGTAATTAGAAGTGCAGCCCTGGCTGGTGTAGCTCAGTGGATTAAGTACCAGCCTGTGAACCAAAGGTCGCTGGTTGGATTCCCAGTCAGGGCACATGCCTGGGTTACGGGCTAGGTCCTCAATAGGGGCGTGTGAGTGGCAACTACACATTGATATTTCTCCCCCTCTCTTTCTCTTTCCCTTCCCCTCTCTCTAAAAATAAATAAATAAAACCTTTAAAAACAAAGCAGTACATCTCCTCTCTAGATGCTATGTACAGAAATAAAACATGTAAATAAGAAAGAAATCAACTGTAGACTATCTCTTTTAAAATCAAATGCTTATTCAATTATGGATTTTTAATTCATTATAATTGTTTAATGAAACATTTTAACCATTATATATTTTGGAAACAGACTCATGATTGTGTTATCAGATCAAATAAAATAAAACTCAAAAAATCAGATCAGGAAAGCAACATTAATACAGCAATTAAATAGTTTTGTAGCTAGTTATATTGTCTTAAAAATAATAAATACTGCATTTGACAATTTTTAATACTGCCCTTCTTAGTGATCTTAACAAGTTTGTGGATCCATTAACTATCTGTTAGTGGAGAAAGAGTTTGAACCTATTATTTTTATTAGTAGATTATCTTAGTTAAAAACAAATGCATGTTACAAACCCAACGGATTTCAGTCTTTGTATTTACCTCTTATTTCCTTGTCAGTAGTTGCCACATTGATTAGTCCAAGTATCTGAGTAATCTTCTCCTTTAGATTATGTTCCTTCTAAACCTGTTCAGCAACCAATTGTTTTTTTTAATCCTTTGCTCTTATTGTTCAGGCCATCAGTTTATATAATCTCATTTTGCATTAGCTCGATTATTTTGAAGTCTTACTGAAATGACTTGGTGTGCTTGTGGAGTGTATTTCCTTGAATCTCTTAACATTCTTCTCTTCGATATCATTGGTGTTGTAAATATCTTTTATTTTTGGCCAATGTTTTCCTCAGAGTTCATGACATCCATCCACCCTCTCAAGGAGAACTCCATATTGTCATCATTATGCTAGGAATTTTAGCAAGCATTTCCTGGAGGTTGTCCGTTTCACTTTGCAACCATTATTGCAGCTTTGCTTTAACCATCACACTACTTGCACTTTTCTAAATTGGTTTGCTTCTTTTGAAATGCTTAGAGGAGCTGAGAACCCAGAAATAAGAGAAAAATTATCCTTCTTTTGGGATGGTCTGCCCTCTGCTGGCAGCTTCACCTAAAGCAAGTGAATATTTTAAAATACATATTAAATGCTAACAGGAATTTAAGAAATGTTTCTCAAATTTAAACACTTATGGATGATCAAGAATACCCTTCAGCACTACAAAGATTTTTGGGAATTTGTTTTTACAAACTGAAAGCTTCCGATTTAGGTTTGGCTTCACGGCCATTCCCAGTTGTAAGATAGTCATCTAAGTTACCGCAGTTTGTAGGTATGGTTAGACGATTACAATTATGAAAACAAAGCACTAAAAGATTCTCCTGGGGGACGTGTGGACACTTAGAAATACATCCATAAATCTCACTTTGAAAAATACTGTCCAGTTTCTATACTTATTCACAAGTGAGAAGGCTAAATCCCAAAAGGGGAAGGAGCCTTGCTCAGGGTCACCAAGAGTTATAGGCAGAACCCTTGGTTAAAAATTGTGTATGTGTGTGCACATGAATGTGTGCGTATGTATTTGAGTGTGAGTATGACATAGATTGTGCCTGCTTGTTTTTCCTTTGCTTTAGTCTTGAAACGATGTACTGCACTTTATTTAAAGGTTATGGTCATATTGAAGCCTGGGACACCACTTGGATAAATAGCATTGCAATTACAGTGTTTGTGTTTATTCTTTCCTTTTTTCACTTCATTTAAGAATCCAGTCACCCATTTAAACATGGAAAGCTAGAAACCAATGGCCACGCTAAAAAGGAAAACAGAACAAAAACAAATCTTCTAACTCATGGGAAAACTGCATGCCATGCACAAGTTAAAATGAATGGTATAGAATAAGTAATGAGAACTAAATCAAGTATAATGTTGATGAATCACCTCATAGTCCAGAGATAATCTGTTTAAATACTGAAAATCTAAGATCTTAGAGTACAACCTAAATCTCAACTTATTAGTTATTAAAGTATGTCAGGAGTTAGTTATCATTGGGCATGTTGTACAACTTATAAACATTAGCATTTAATGTTTAAACAGACTGAGGAATGATGACAGTATCAGCAATGGAGTCCACATCCGCTTACCATTTCTCCATCAGGACACTTTCTAAGGACAACAAACCAGAGCATTACTTAATACGCCTCTTACTCTAATAGTTAATAATAACCCAGTATATTTTGTAAGGAAGTGATAAAGAAATGCTTTCAAAATCTTTCCATGGGACATTGTATAAATACAGAAAACAAGTCAGCCAAATTGTTTAATATAGTAATTTTCACAGTTTCCTCAGAGATCTAATTTCTATAAAGTTCAGAAAAATAGAAATATATGTAAATTCTTGTTTTAAACTTTTAAGAAACATATATATTTATTTATTTATTTATTTTTAGACAGAGGGGAAGGGAGGGAGAAAGAGAGAGGAATATCAGTGTGTGGTTGTCTCTCACATACCTGCTACTGGGCAACCTGGCCTGCAACCCAAGCATGTGCCCTGACTGGGAATTGAACCACCGACCCTCTGATTTGTAGGCTGGTGATCAGTCCACCGTGCCACACAAGCTGGGCCTAAATTTGTAAAATATTTATAGTGTATACAGCATTTTCATTCTTAAGAATAATTTTAAGAATTAAGGGAAATATCTTCCTTCAATATGTTCAATGATATTGATTCTGACATATTTCTTTTCAGTTTTAAATATTTTTGTATGCTCAACTGAAGTACACTGAGACACTTTTCTAAACCACTTTAAAAGATGTATTAAAACTTGATCTTATTGGAAATTTATGATAAGACTATTATATAGTTTTGCCATTTTAGCTTTTTGGAAACTACAATGGATTCAACTAATAACAAACAAAAGAAAATAATTCTCAATCTGTAGCCTCTTTTATTCTGGTAAAAAAAGAGTTACATTTAAAAAAGGATGAAATGGCAATGGAAAAAATACAATAAATACATAAATATATTTAATAAATATATAAATAAAATGTTATAAAATAAATCTGGTTTTATTTATTTTCTTTTTACTTAAATTATCTTGTTTTCTCCTGATTGTGAAAGCAATTTCACTTTCTTTGCACAACACTGGAAAATTGAGCACTAAATATCTAAACTCATTTGACAATTTTATCTTTTATTTTCCTTTATGAGGTAGAATAATTATGTTGAACTCATACACTATTCTGAAGGCATAAAATTTCTACTTCATTATTTTCCACTAATTAATTTTCCTTTTAATAGTTTGTTTATTTTCAAAAGAAAATTAAAATGATACTGATTGTATCTAATGTCTTATTTGTTTTCATACCAATTATATACATCAATATTTTAACAGTAAAAAGCTTGGGTGCGCTTGTATTTCTTTTATTCTTATTATGACCTCATAGTTTGATTGAAGCTTTTAAACATCTCTCTATGTTTACATGAAAATTATTTGATTAGTGGGGAAAACATCTTCTAACAACAGCTATTTTTTCAGGGAAGTATTCTTCTTGTGTGTTCTCATTTATCTAGAAATAATAACTATTGTGTAACAATTGTGGGACTAAACCACTGAAAACCATTGTTTGTCAAATAAGGAAAGAGCCACATTTGCATTAATTCTTAACTGTAAAGACACATTCAAAAAGATCTTCATTGAAGATAACTCAAATCTAGGCAACGTATTATTATTCTATATTATTTCTAATCTCTACTAGATTTAAAAATTGAAGTTCTCTAACAGCCTACATACTTCAATATATTCAAATCAGGTGTTTTACTGAGATTATTATAGGTAAAGTATGAATCTTCCAATTCACCTACCCCATCTCCAATTCAAAAATATTGATTGATCTCTAACACAGATATAATATCTCCTACACTCCAAGTAGTCACAATTTAATCTCACCGCCATTTTTTTTGTTTGGGATTTTAAGTATTGGTGTTTATTTCATAGAATAAAGGTTGAAAAGTTATAAAATTGTAGTTAGATTCCTAAACAGACACTGTGCATCTAAACCTAGGGATAAAGAAAATGAAGGAGCAGATAGTGATGAAATTTACACCATTCCTAACTGAAAGGCCAACTCACATGTCATCTTGTTGAACTGGCCCATGCCTCCCAAGTTAGGGAGAAGGGTTTGTAAAGGAAGAAATACATTCTCTTACCTTCAGGTTTTAAAGGCATATAATTTTAAAGCTCAAGACAAAAGCTGACAAATAACGATCATTGCCCCTTTGGGGGGAAAAAAGGGAGTTTCACTACCAGGCAGCATAATTCTGCCGGAATCAGAGGAATGTAACTCTAAGCTTTAGTAGCTTAGCGTTAAAAAGAATGCCTAGTTTCATTTTGGCTGACATGGACTCATATACTCATATAGTATGCCTGGTTCATCCAGAAGTAGTTGGAACATGTCTCTCCAGGTCTTGGAAGTAGGAAAAACCAGAGTTTTGCTGGGGCCTCTCATTGACAGGAAAGCAGGTGGGGCTCACTAGAGAGTGAGTCACCTCCTGAGGACTCATGGGAGGTGACATCCCGTAGTCAAGAGACAAAAGGGAGTGTATGTTTGTTGATAGAGTCAGTTATTCAGGGCTTCACTTACGAAAAGGATCAGATACACCCTCCAATGGAGTCAGCAGATGTTTACTGAGAGAAAACTACACTAGAATAAAATGGTTACTCTTCTCATGCAGATACCTCTTCTGCTTCAGAGCCTTAAATGCACACAAACAAAAAACCCTGTTTTCAAAAAACTGACAAATGAGTGAGAAGCCCATCCTCAGCCTCCTTTCAGAATCCTACTATAGTTTTAAAGCATTTGAGTTTTAAGGGAACTTAGGCTTTCCAGAAAGGGTTATATTTTTATTTTATAATGATGTTCTAGTCTGGAGTCTAGTGAAAAGAAGAGCTGAGAATTTTAGAAATACCATTAGTAATAATTTCAGTCCTGACCTAAAGAAAGAAGTACATAGCAGTTCAGGGAGGACATCCCTACCTAGAGAATGCTTATCAAGATTAGACACCACGTTAGACAGTGATACATATTTAAAAAACTTGAAAAGGTATGCCAAAACATGGAAAAATTGAAAGACTAGAAGTTAGTTATAAATTATGTGACCCAATCAACAAATGCCAGGTGATTTCCTGGCATTTGGTGGCAAAGAACTACTGTGATTGAGCTAACATGTTTTAAGTTCACCAAATACCACTTTGTGGTTATCTCCCACCGCTTCCCTTAGGTTGCTAGGCAGATTCTCTTTGAGTTACAGCTGAAATACTCAGAGCATAAAGGAAATCCAAATCTTTTCTTCTGGCCCCTGGTTCAGAATTAAAATGATACTGATTGTATCTAATGTCTCCTGTGCCTTATGCCCCTCTGGAGTCTGGTGAGCTCCTAATACCTGAGCACCGTCTTCATACATTGGGTATTTGTGCAGCTCAAACACTCTCCTGTGCTTCCCCAGCATGTTCACTTAGGGCAAGAATCTCAGCCCATTTGGTAGATTAGGAAGAATACATACTACAATTTATGGTGGTTATTTTGCAGGGTGTTAAATGTTGCTTACAGTATTGAGTCTATTAGAAATATTTTCTGGGTGAAGGTATTGATTGGTGACCGTTGGCTATATGGTGAGCATCACTAACTTCTAATGATCTACATGACACCCTATCCACAATGGAACAGTGGAGTTCTAGGGCAGATCCAGGATCCTAAGGTTACTTAGATAATGAAATGTTTTCTACTTATCCCTCCTCTCCCCATCACCCTCCCTAAGGAAGGAAAGAGTAGCCTCCACTATCATTAAGTAATTGAGAGTACAGACTTTTGAAGCTGGCCGTTCTGGGGGTTAATTTCCCATTTTGCCACTTCTAGCCATGTGATCTCGGGAACCCACATAGCCTATGTCCATGTTTTATTTCTCTGAAAAATACAAATTGATATTATTATATACCTCATAAAGTTGTGAGGAAATAGATGTCCATTCACACACACACATATGTACTCATACATGTTATATATTTATATTTATATGCATATATTCACTAATTCTGTGATATGCATGTAAGAACTAAGATCTGTATCTCCTAAAGTAATGTCTGACACATTTTAACCACTCTGTAAGTGAAACTTAATTATCACTGGGAAATTGAACTCATTTAACTAGTGTTCAAGCTCTGTCTGTTAACAAGGAATATTCCTCACTCTCTAAAGCAGCGTTTCTTAATTCTATTTTTATCTTAGAAAATAGAATAAATTTTCTTATTCTTTCCCAAATCTTAGAATGAATAGCTGCATTAAAAAGCTTTATTATTTAGAGATGTCCATGCTTGCTCTTTTGAGATAGATAAGAGAACTAGTGGGCACGGGTTTCCCATGAATTGAGACCACAATACCAGAGTACAGTGAGACTACCAGAGTTCCATTTCCAATATTACCTCAACCTTTGACATTTTAAGATATCATTTCCGCAGGACACATCCATCGGTTTTAAGGAGAGGGGAAGTTGGTGGGGGGAGAGAGGGAGAGAGAGACATTGATGTGAGACAGAAACATTGATTGACTGCCTCCTGTGTGTGCCCAGATCAGGGGTCACTCTGCAACTCAGGTATGTGCCCTGACTGGGATTCCAACCTGTGACCTTTTGGTGCATAGGGCAATGCTCCAACCAACCAAGCCACACCAGACAGGGCAAATTGACATTATTATAGTTACAATTTAGTCACTATTTAACATTTTCCCATTATTGTAGTCCATTTGTGTAAGAAATCTGAGGGAAAGGTCTAGCAATTCTATCTTCATTAATAATTTATTAATACAATTATGTATTAATAATTATATCTTTATTGATATTTTTGTCTGTTTGTTAGTTGAATTACTTGTTGGATTTTCTCAGTTGGAAATGAGAATGTTGGTAAGAAAAGGTAGATTAACTAACAGATCTGGCATTCTCTTTTTAGATACAGATTAAAGAAGAATAGATTAAACTACGTGCTAGTTATTCTTTTGTAAAGAAATGTCAAAGTGTACCAATAATAAAGACCAGTGACAGTAATCTAAGTGAATAAAGGGATAAGGTAATCTCAGAGAGTAATAAACGTTATGAAGCTGTCAGACAAGTGGGGTTAAGTTTGACCTGTTTGAAGAAAGGAACGGATCGGACACTGCGGTAGGCACAAGACAGGCAGAATGTAATTTTAAACAGTGATGATGGAAGGCCTTTCTGAGAAAGTGATGTTTGAGGAGGTAAATATCTGAGAGAAATGGGAGGGTTATTGAAGACAAAGAAGGCAAGTCCCTGAGACTGGAATTTGAACAACAGCCAAGAGATCAGAGTAGTTGGAGTGTAAAAAGCAAACATAATGTGAACTGAATGTAGAGATAAAAACTGGCCTGGATAATGTGTGTGACACAGCAGGCCATTGTCAGAACTCGCTGACAGTCGCTGTAAGGATTTACCTTACGATCTGCCTGAGATGAGAAGCCTTTGGGTGATTTTGAGCAAAGGAGTGACATCTTCTGTCTTCCATTTTTTAAAAAGATCATATTGTTTGGTGTGTTAAACATAGGGTCTAAGGAGGCAGAGTGAAGCCAGAGAGAAC
>PVKM010035725.1:0-15067 GCA_004027735.1 Carollia perspicillata | reverse complement strand
TACAATAGCCAAGTGTTGGAAGCAACCTAGGTGCCCATCAGTAAATGAATGGGTCAAAAAACCATGGTACATTTACACAGTGGAATTCTATGCAGCAGAAAGAATGAGGGAGCTCCTACTGTTTGCAAGAACATGGATGGAACTGAAAAGCATTAGGCTGAGTGAAATAAACCAGGTGGTGAAAGACAAATACCATATGATCTCACCTTTAACAGGAACCTAAACAACAAAACAAGCAAGCAAAGTATAACCAAAGACACTGAAATAGAGAACAGGCTGACAGTGACCAGAGGGGAGAGGGGAGGGAATTTCAGGGGAAAAGGAAGTGTTTACACAAACAAGTATAAAGGACACATGGACAAAACCAAGGGGAATTGGAAATGGGAAGGTTGGGGGGGTGGGCTAGGATGGGAGTAAAGGGTAGAAAACTAACAACAATTAAAATAAAAAAAATAAAGACATTTATAAGTTTACTTTCCAGGTGAACAACATCTTGTGGTTTTTATTTGTTTTTCATTCTAGGAAAGAACTTCAAACAAGGGAGTTTTTTAGTGATGCTGAGTTCCAGAAAGCCTTAGCCAAGGAAGTAGCTAAAGAAGAGACAAAGCATGAGCAAGAGATAAAAGAATACCGAGAAAAAATAAACACATTAAACCAGCAGTACCTGGATTTAGAGAATGAATTTCGTATAGCTTTAACTCTTGAAGCCAGAAGATTTAAAGATGTAAGAATTGGTATTTAGGTTTTTATTGAAAACAGAACCAGCAATATATGGTTTGATGAGAGAACCACACTTTTTAGAGTTCTAGCTCTGTTGACCTGCTGGCTATCTGACCTTACGCAAATCACTTAAAATCTTAGAGCCTTAGTTGTTTTGCTGAAACAATAACTGCTTGTCAGTGCTGTTCTCAAAGCCAGTGAGATTGTAAATGGTCACGTACAGAGAGGATTGGGAAACCTGTATCTGTTGTTTCTCTACAGAAACAACATTGGCAGGCATTGGCATACTAAATCGTGACTTTGGCCTCTGTTTGTCTGGTGTTACTAGAAAACAGCTATGCTATTATGTACTTTCAACACAGATCACCTGGCCCAGCCTGCAAAGCCAGTTATCTGAATTTTCTTGTGCTAAACCTCTGTGATTCTAAATATGAAAGAAGTAAACTGTTTCCAGAAACAAGTATTTTCTAAGTATTTGGAGAACTTCTATTTATAATGCAATTTTGAAATATAGGTTAAAGATGGTTTTGAAAGTGTTGCAACTGAGTTAGCCAAGAGCAAACATGCCCTTGTTTGGGCTCAACGGAAAGAAAACGAGTCTTCCTCTTTAATTGAAGATCTGACGTGCATGGTGAAGGAGCAGAAGACAAAACTTGCAGAAGTTTCCAAATTGAAACAGGAAACAGCAGCAAATTTGCAGGTAAGACATTGTAACATTTTCTTTTCGAATTGTTTCATGATCTTCTCAAGAGCCTGAAGTAATATTTAGGAAGTGCACAATTTTAACAAATACTAATTATGTATTTGATGCCCATGAGAAAAGTAATAAAACTAGGAGAGTAATGTGATTTCAGAACGTGCTCTTTACACTAAAATAATGTTTAAGTAAAATAAGTGAATTAATTTTAAGAAACATAGTAACTAGGTGCCAGTTGCACAGTGATAGAGCAAAAATTCTGACAGTGATACTCAAATAGTTGAAGTTTGGGAAATAGCCCGTGCTTCACTTGTACTACTTTTGTGGCAGTGGCGGTTTTTTAGTATAACTACTGTAATAATTTTTAATTTCTGTTATCGCCATTTTAAACTTTAGGGATATTTTGCCCAAGAAGACTTCCTTCCTGCAAGTGACCTTTAGACTGCTGATGTAAATGCTGAGAAATTTTTAGGTGTTATAGGTGTAGTTCCTCTCTTAGGGTATTAGAATAAAATTCAGAGTGTTAGAAGGAGTAGCTTCTTATAATTTGACTTTTTATTCCCTCACCTACATTTGTCTTTAGTTAATAAAACTAAAACTTTTTCTGATATAAAATTGAGGAACATTGACTTGGTATTTGCTAAAATAACACTATTTTCTTATAAAATGCAAACAATAGAAAATAAAGGATTTAAATATAATAATTATTTTGCATTTTTTCAATGTTTTTTGGGAGTATACAGAATCAAATCAACACCCTTGAAATCCTGATTGAAGATGACAAGCAGAAGAGTATCCAAATTGAACTTCTCAAGCATGAAAAGGTCCAGCTTATTTCTGAGCTAGCAGCCAAGGAATCACTAATTTATGGTTTAAGGACAGAAAGAAAAGTGTGGGGACATGAGCTGGCACAACAGGGTAAAATTCTCAAATTTTCAAAGGGGAAATAGCCCATTTTTTTAGACGAACAAATCTGTGTATTAGAGAGAAAAGGAAGGGCTTTCCTGCCCCTATAACCAAGAGCAATGGCCACTCTCCATGCAGCTCTTGGAAACAGGAAATAGGTTATTGTACCAATTACGAGTTATCGCTCTGATTCTTTCATTGTTGCTTTTCTTCCCAGTATAATTGGGTGACTTTTCTCAACAGATATATCTCTAGAGTGCTATCTGTTGAATGAATTGTTGAAAATAATTATGTCCTATACAGTGATTTTGCATTATTTGTACAGATTCAACAGCATTCAGGTTTTTTTAAAAATGTTGGTAACAGTTATCTTGTTATACATGGAGAAATGTGAAACGGTCTATCAATGAAAACCACTGTCCACTTAGGTAAACTTACCTTTACTCCATTCCCTTTCTAATCGCAGTACAACAGGAGATGGCTCACTTGAGGACTTTCATGGATACTTGACAGATACTGGTTTTAATGGATCATGGTTCATCTGTCATTCACATAGGAATATTTTTCATGTGGTTTGGGTTGGTCGTGTGCCATAACATGACCAATTGAATGTGATAGTACCTGTCTGAAGTACTTGTTCTCGGTTTGTTGTTTTAGGTTTTCAAATAGCTATAGGTGTTTAAAGGGCCTTTTTGTTCTCTGGCCCTTTCCTCTTCACATTGTGCTAATCTATCTTCTTTTTTAAATCAGTTCTTTTGTCTTACTTACTCTATTATACATTGTTCAAATGTGTATGTTCATAAAATACAAATCCTTCACGGCCTTCTAAAGTTTGTTACTGGTGGTGTTTGTTTCTCAGGATCCTCTCTGGCCCAGGACCGTGGGAAACTAGAGGCTCAGATTGAAAGTTTATGTAGAGAAAATGAATCTCTGCGGAAGGCAAATGAGCATGATAGTGACACACTGAGAATTAAGTGCAAAATCATAGAAGACCAAACCGAGACTATTAGAAAATTAAAAGCTGTAAGTTTCATGTTTTATTTTGGGAAAAGGACATATGGCAGGTTTGAAAAACCGGATCAGAATATCCAATTAATACTTGTCTCTGAATCCCAACTATTGTGATTTTTAGGACAGATTATCATTTGTTTCCTTTTGCAGTACTTGCCCCTTTGCTTTTAAAAATGGTATTGGGCACTCATTTATTAACTTAAAATTGCTTTCACTTCAAAATTTTACAGAAAATGTTCTTAGGGCCCTTTGAAGTAACTAGAAATAGTGTCAATGAAAGGTTAGGAATCATAAGAAAATTAATGTTTTATATGTTTAAAATATTTGTTTAAAGCATTGTTTAGTATCATTCAATATTGCTAACTCACTTCTCAAAGGTATGACAAACCTGCTATCCTTAAAGGTATATGAATAGATCACACGATTCATCCCAGTTCCCAAGGACACTGTGTGTACTCTTTTCTTCAGTTGGGCTTATCTTGAGAGAATACTAACAAATATCACTTGTTTCAAAGCATCTTACATGAAAATTCTCCAGAGAAATTTTCTGCAAATTATCTTGAGCATTAAATCAAACTGATTTTCAAAATTTTCTTCTAGAGGTTACATCTTAAAGTGTAAAAATAACTGAAAAGGGTTTTTTTTAAAGAAACTTCTTAATGCAGTTATCGCTCATAAAATTAGGAACTCACTCTTTAGAGAAATTATAACTACCTAAGATAAGATTTATTTTCCTTAGTCGTTTTTAAGAAACTTCTTGAGAACTTAATTTCATCAAGTACAGAAAATAAAGAAACCTATTTATCCCCATATTGTTTTATCCATAGCTAGATGTAGCTATGAATGCTGGAACTATCCTTAACTCAGTTGAAAATTTGGTCTCAGTATAGTCAATATTTCAAATATATTGGTCATATGTGCCAACCTGCACTGAAAATTAATAAAATTTTTTAGATGTAGGCGTTTTTTCTTGTTTTAAAAATCTAGCCAAGCTTATCTTCTTTTGAATTAAAGTAATATATGAAACAGAAAGACTAGTGATTTGTATTTAAGTTTCACAAGACAAAGCAGGTGATACATTTGGTACAGTACATTGAGTTTGACTTAACCACACAGTAAGTCTGAGGCCTTCTCAATCTGAGCAGTTTTAGAAGGAAATGACTTAATGACATAGTGGAGCCAAACAACAGATAAATTTTAGTTTTAGATTTTTAGTAAAATATACAAAAGATTTTTAGATTTTAACCCAATATTTTTTCCCCACAATCTAATACATTTACTGTAAAGAACATTCGATCAGCCTCAAAGATATGAGTGTTTGTTAATGGTACTTGCCAATTAATCACGTAACATACAGAGGTAGCCAGTCATGATTTCTTTCAGCAGTAAAGTCAGTGTTATGTAGTCAAGGTGGCTAAGAAGGGACCGGGAACCAGGAAAGTCCAATTAAGGGCTAAGGGCTTTTACTCAAGGGAGAACACTGTATCAGGCAGGCTGGGTCTGAATGGATGGCAGCCCCAAGGGCAAAGGTAGAAGAGCTCTTAAAGTGTGTAGCAGACCCTAGGGGGACAATGAGTCATCCTGCTGATCTGCTCCAGGTGTCCTGGGTATCTGATCAGGGAGCGCTTATTCTGTAGAAAGGGAGAGGAAGAGCGGGAGGAGGCAGAGAGGATTCAGCTGGTTTCCAGCAGGATGCTAGGGGCTATGCCTCAGTTGCTTTTCATATGGGGAATCTCATGGCCAGGTGTTTAGCTGGTGATGGGTTAGGCCCAGGTCCCAATACATTCTAACAGTCAACATAGCTAATAACTTAAAGGGATAATGACCTACTCAGCAAAATTTGGAGTTTGATGTTTTCAACTAAGTAGATTCTATAGTTAGCTTCTGATTATGGAAGTCAGAAACAGATATATTTTTTGAAATTCTGTTTCCTCTCCATGTATTATGTTGGTACTTTTCAGTATATATGGATCGTAAGACTCTGATGCTGCAATGTTATTATTAATAGGGTTATTTTATAGGAATCCTTTATGACTTTTGTGGTTTCTTGATAATATATGCCAAGATTGCTTACTCCTAAGTAGTTCAGGGAGTTGTGGGAGAAAATAAACAATTCATGACTTACGCAAATGCTGGTCAAGACTACCTGACTACCTTTGCTTAGAATTTTTAGTTCTGTAACACTGTGAGGAACTGACCCACACTCTGTATGAGACTTAAGAATCTGTACTTAAATTAGACTTGTCCAGCATTTGTTTGCCTCCATCTTTCCAAGAGGACTGAAAGGCAAAGACAAGCGGGGCAGGGAAAAATCAGGGCAAAAGTAAGATCCACTTCCATCTTCTCACCTGCAACCCAATGCTAGTGTGTAGCAGGCTGCCCCAGAGGCCCGGTCAGCCCGATTCAGAAGACCAAGTCCATTGGGATAAATAGTCTATGTGAGGCCTAGAATCTGCAACACTGCACAGAGCCTCAGGTGGTTTGATCCTCCTGTGAGTCTGACTCACAGTACAGAAGACATGATAAAAGGAAGTTTGGGGAGATATAAAACTTGTTTGCATGTGACATTTAAGTAGCGAAGAAATCATCATTTTGAAGTATTTGCACAGAAGAAATAGTTTGATTTATGCCATTGCATCCTATGAACATCAGCCTTTGCTGTATTGCTATTGGCCACTGTAGGGTTTTCTTTCTTTCCCTGTCATGAGAACATAGATTCTTTCAAATGCAAAATCATGTTAATTGAAATTTTCATTCTGCTGCTTTCTCCTTCCCTTCTACTCCCTGTGTGAGTAACAATTACTAACTTCATGAAATGGAAAGTGTGAATAAGACAAAAATTTTCTTTGTTAATAGCACTTAAAATAGTAGTGATGTTTCTTAGTGACTGTGATAAACAATATTCTGTAAATCTTTTCTAAAACACTCATTGAACATTCAATTTATTTCTAATTTGTAGTTTTTATAATAATTTTAAACCATATCTAATTAATTAGGAAATGAGACACCTGAGATTAGTAAAGTATTGATTATTTTCTTGAAGTGTTTACAGGAAAGAGAGGAACAAGTCAAAATATTACAGGAAAAGATCACTGAAATACAGAAATGTACTCAAGCACAACTTGACGAAAAGTCTTCACAACTGGATGACATAATTGAGAAACTAGAAAGACACAATGAAAGGAAAGAAAAACTTAAAAAGCAGTTGCAAATAAAGGAATTAGAACTTGAAGAAATTAGAAAAGCTTACAGGTATTCTCCAGTATTTCCCATTGAGAAGTAAAATGTGGCTTAATAATTTTGTATAACCAATTTTATCTCTAACATTATCTCTCCTCATTCAGTACACTTAATCAAAAGTGGCATGATAAAGGGGAACTTCTTTGTAATCTGGAAACGCAAGTAAAGGAAGTGAAAGAGAAATTTGAAAACAAGGAAAGGAAACTCAAAGCAGAGAGAGACAAAAGTATTGAACTACAGAAGTAAGTATTAAGTCCTCAAGTGGCAGGGCCCTCTGTAAATGGAAACGTTGGGTTGGGATGGGGGAGATGCATAAAAAGAAAGAGGGATGGGGAGGAAGCTGAAATCATGTTGGAGGCGGTTGTTTGGCAAATACTTTCTTTCCCTTCCATCATTCCATCTGTTTTCATGCTGTTTGATTGAAAGCAGCCAGTGGTATTTTGGCCATTGTATGTGGGCTTCAGAGGAGTAAGTCGCCTGACCTCTGTGGGCACTGAGTTACAGAAGCAACAGCTGATTTCAAAGGGGAAGAAAATATGTTCCAGGGTGCTGGTTGTGTGGGTTTCATAAATGCTCTAGAGAAAATGCAGGTTTTACCTTCTAAGGTCTATAGCTAAACCTGTTAAAATAATTTACAAAGTTGATTGCTTTGGAAATAGGTAGTGCAGTTTCACGATCAGTCTCGTTGAGATACAGAGTGGTACAGACAGCAGGGCACACAGACTCCCATAGGGGTGGTTCCCATTCCAGCATACCTCATAGGACCTGGAGTTGGATTCCTCAGATTTTAACTCCATGAAATTGAAAGTGTTAATCCTCTCCAGAAGGGTTTGATTGATTGACAGTATTTAACCATTTGTCTGCTAACACACCCTGTTATACTTTGTTTTTAACCAACTGTTCCAGAGTCCTCAGCTTGGAGTTCAACTTTCTCCCCTGCCTGTCACAGCTTTGCAATTGGCAGTCCTTTAGATACTGTAAGAAAGAATCATTCTTATAAATAGCAATTCCTAAACCTAATAAAAATCATAAAGCCTGACGAGTTTTAGAATCCCTTATATCTCATTGTTAAGCGTGTCATTCATTCATGACAAAACAATAAACTTGATTTTATGTGTTAATGCCTTTGTGACTAAGATTGGTATATTTTATTTTGAACCCAGCAGTGAGGTTGGCAGGATTATTCTATTTTTATATTGAAAAACCTCAGTGTAGACTGTAGAGTTTAACTTGCCCTCAGTTACATGGTTACTGTGTTGTAACTGGGAATAGAAGGGCCTCTGATTTGTGGTCCTAATGTTCAGTCTTCTGTTTCTATGGGCGATGCCAAAACCAGAAAATGTTTTCATTATGGACTTAACTTTTTACATAAAATCATTCATATTTAATATAAAGGAATTGGTGTTTTGCCTCAAGCTTTTAGCACTAAAATTTTGTGAGTAATACTTAATGTGTTTATTAACATAGGATTTTCTCTAATAAGCATTAGCACAGGGAAGCCAGACATACCTATTTATAAGTGTAAACCTGCCTGTGGTTTACTTCTCAAATTATTATCACACCGCAAATACATGGAGGGAAGAACTGATGATAGATATCTGTGAAGGTGCTTATAAACATTTCCTTAGACTCAGAATAAATGAGAACCAAAGTACTCAAAACTTTCAGAGGCTGGGAATGTAAGAAATATGCAGAGGTCACCCTACCTTGTTCTGCTACTAATCAGTTCTGCTGTATGGTGAACTGCTCATATCTTCCCAGAGTTACCTGAGATAGATAACCCTTTGCTATTTAATGGAGTTATGCTTCTATTAAAACATGCTTGCTGCTCTGGCCAGGTGGTTCAGTTGGTTGGAGCGTCAGTCTGTGCACCAAAAGATTGTGGGTTTAATTCCCAGTCAGGGCACATTCCTAGGTTGTGGATTCAGTCCACATTCTGGGCAAGTATGGGATGCAGCTGATTGATGTTTCTCTCTCTCCCTTCCTCTCTCTCTAAAATCAATATATGTATCCTCAGGTGAGTATTTAAAAAAAATGAATATACAAGCTGCCATCTCAGAAGAAAAAGAAACACATCCTAACTTTTATGCAGAGATGTGTGGTTTTTTTCTGTTTTTAAGAGATGCTGTGGAGAAGCTTCATAGTATGGATGATGCCTTTAAAAAACAAGTTGAAGCAATTGTTGAAGCTCATCAAGCAGAAATTATACAACTGGAAAATGAAAAGCAGAAATATATTAATTCTGCAAATTTAAAGGTACTGTAAGTAAAATGCACGTTGATTATGAGTACTGAATTGTAACAACTAAATAAATTGAGAATTATAAAGAAAAAAAGGCAGTATCATTTAATAACCAAATAGATATGACAAATGTTGCCAAAACTATCATGAAGCCAGGCCAAAATATTGGTAATTCTTAGATCGCTTGTAGAATAGAATTCTAATTAAACCAAAATTGAAAGTTTGATTCTGGCGTGCACCTGCTCTGTGATCTCTTGATAAAAACTGCCATCTCCCTAACCAGTCTCAGAGCAAAGCCCATTTGCTTACACATAAGCAGGGTGAGAATTTAATGTGTTACAGTCCATCACTACTCTGGAAAAATTCTCAAGAAGTATTTTATTAATAATTAGGGTTCAGGACTATCTCAAGTTTATCATACTAATATCACTTACAATGGAGCTTTTAATAATACACGTGCATGAGCTTCCCCCTGAAATTTTCATTCACTAAGTCTGGGATCAGATCCAGGTATTTTTATTTATTTGTTTTTAAAGATTTTATTTATTTATTTATTTTTAGAGAGAGGGGAAGGAAAGGAGAGAGAGAGAGAAACATCAATGTGTCGTTGCCTCTGGTGTGCCCCCTACTGGGGACCTAGCCCGCAACCCAGGCATGTGCCCTGACTGGGAATCAAACCCGCACCCCTTTGGTTCGCAGGCTGGTGGTACTCAATCTACTGAGCCACACCAGCCAGGCCAGGTCCAGGTATTTTTAAAACTCAACAGTTGATTCAGATGTGACTCCTATATTGAGATCCGCCAGCTGAGCAGACAGTTCTGAAATTTCATTTTTCCCTGATTTTGAAGTGGTAGTAAGAAACAGATACAGTAGTCCCCTCCCCGCAAATCCACCCTTTTGCTTTCTAAGGTTTCAGTTACCCAGAGTCAATTGTGGTTTGAAATAGTAAGAAAATTCAAGAAATAATTCATAAGTTTTAAATTGAGCACCATTCTGAGTAGCATGATGAAATCTATCCTGCCCTCGATGTGAATCATCTTTTTATCCAGCGTCTCCATGCTGTATGTACTCCCTTCCTATTAGCATTAGTAGCCACCTTGGTGATCAGATCGACTGTTACGATATTGCAGTATCACAGTGCTTGTGTTCAAGTAACATTTATTTTACTTAATAATGGCCCCCAAAGTGCAAGAGTTGTGATGCTGGCAACTCAGTCATGCCAAAGAGAAGCCGTAAAGTGGCTTTCCTTTAAGCGGAAAGGTGAACATTCTGGACTTAATAAGGAAAGAAAAAATCGTATGCTGAGGTTGCTGAAATCTACATGAAGAATGAATCTTCTATCATGAAATTCTGAAGAAGGAAAAAGAAATTTGTGCTAGTTTTGCTGTTGTACTTCAGACTGCAAAAGTTATGTCCACAGAGTGTGAGGAGTGCTTAGCTAAGGTGGAAAAGGCATTAAATTTGTGGGTGGAAGACATGAACAGAAAATGTGTTCTGATTGATGGCAACGTGTTGCTCAGAAAGCACTGAGCCTGTGTGAGGACTTCGGCAAGGGAGCCCCTGAAACGAGTGACATGAGGCCATTTACTGCAAGCGAGGGATGGTCACAGATTCAGGAATAGGTTTGGCATTTTATCATCTCACATCATCTCAAGAATAAGAAGGGTGAGTACAGTACAGTAAAGATGTTTTGAGAGAGATCACATCACATAACTTTTATTATAGTATATTTCTGTGATTATTTTATCATTAATCTCTTGCTGTGCCTATTTTATAAATTAAACTTTTATCATATATATGTACATGTAGGAAAACAAATGTAGCATATATGGGGTTTGGTAATATCTGTGGTTTTAGGCAGCCACTGGGGGTCGTGGAACGTATCCCCATGTATAAGTGGGATGACTGTCTTCTGTAAGACTGGAGACTCAGAAATGAACAGATGGAAAAGAGTCAAACAACCAAAAGGGAATGGCATATTCCATATCATTATAATCAAGGTGGTTTGATTAGTGGATATTGATTGTCCCCAGGAGTCTGTGAAGAGAGATGGATGAGGGCTTTGGAAATAATCACAATTAATAAGGAAGTATAATTTCTTTAGAATTCTTTATTTCATGTCAAGTCAACAGATGATTCAAATGTTTTATTTAAAATCTGAGGAGTGTTGGCTAGGGTTTATTAGGTACTAAGTAAAGCATAAGGTTAGGCCCTTGGCTAAAGGGGAAACATTGAGTTCTGATTTGGACCCCTCCTGCTGATACAGTGTAATATTGAAGGGATATGTCTGTTCAGGAGTTAGAGTAATGGCACCAGAGCTTCCATGTGACAATCAGAAAAAAAAATAGGAGAAATACTAGCTTTCTGAGGGAGAAAGAATAGGAAATCTGTATTAGAGATCAGGAGAAGGGACAGGCCTTGTGACAGTTCTCTTGGGAGACCTGTATGTATCGTAGAAGAGGGTTTCAACTAGAAATTAATAGTATCAATTACAGAAAATTCTAGGAACGTATAGGTTAGGAATAAATGATAAAATGACCTCTCAAATAGAAGGTACTTTATAACCACCAAAAGCAACTGTAGAAATGCAGTAAGGAACTTTACTATAATATTGAGAAGGAAGGTTATGTCAGGTTTGAAAGTCCTTAAGGGCCTCGTGTTTAAGGTAAGTTCATGTCTCAGCCCTCACTGCATCACAGGACAGTGCAAAGATTAAGCCAAAGACTTTCTGTCCAGACATGCTATTAAGAAGCTATATAACTTTCAACAGATTTTGTTAAGCTCTATAATAGTTTAAATAAATTACCACTTGTTCATTACCGGAACTTATGAGAAATAGATAACATACATGTATGTACTTTGTATCCAGCATAAACATCATATTCCTAATTAGTGTTTGAACAAGTTACCTTTTACTAACTTCTTTGCTTTAAATAAATGTCACAGTTGCAAAATGCATAGAATCAATTTTTGACTTTTTTCTTTCAGAATGTATTTTAAAATCTATTTAAGAAATTTAAATGTAAAATTTATATTTGATTTAGGTTCATCAGGTTGAAGAAGAAATGCGTGAACTTCTGCAAGAAAACTGCAAGAACAAAAAAGCAATGGAAGCAAAAATTAAACAACTGGCTTGTGCGCTAAATGAAATTCAAAAAGACTTGTAATGGTTCTGAGAATGAATTTAATTGAAATGGACCAGCTGACCTATTGTAAAAATGATTAAATATTGTAATAGTAGTAACTGCTACGACTTTGAAATGTCTCTTTCTACACATTTCATTCTGATATTTTAAAAGACTTGAAAAAGTATTTAATTGTATATGTAGGTTTTTATAACAAGTTGTTGATAAATATGTGTATTAGAAAAACCTATCAAAATAACTAGATTTTAAGACACTTTGTTTCTGTGCTATACATTGTGTGATAATTACACATTTGCCTATAAATATGTAAATGAACATTACGTTAGCTTTTAACTATATTAGGGAAAGTATTTTAACGATTATTGCCTTATTGTATTGATGAAGAACTAATTATATTCATTGGTTGTCTTTTAGTTGATGTAGCTCCATTCTTTCAAAATGCTCATACATACAGCCAAAGGGTACCTGAAATCTATATGATCAAAAGATGTGACACTATTAAGAAAGCGTATGTTGCCATCTCCAGGTCACTCATACTGACCCCTTTTTAATGATATATATGACTTTTTTATTAAAGATTACATTTAAGGTTTCATAAACAGTGTCTGTTCCTCAAGAGGAACACTACTCTTCCACCCTCATTTTTCCTTTTAATCATTGTATATATGAAGAGAATTCTTATTTTGCAACTGGAAACGGTTTTCTTTCATTAGTCTGGTCATTTATTACTCATTTGCTTTTGTCATCTCTTATGTTCCTATGTATACAGAACAAAAGCCTAAATACTATATTCTCTTCACTATTTTTGAAAGAGAATATGATACTATGTTTTTAACAAATATCCAGTGAACTAAGTTTTAAAAATTAAATGGAATCAGAAAACAATGTAAATGCTTCTAAAAGAGAGGATTGCATTTCATCATGAGAAAGTTTCACACTGACATCTGTGGGACAGCACTGAGCATACCAAGGTGGAATGGAAGTTAGGGGGAGGGGAGGACATAAATATTTGGGAGAATAATAACTGAAAAAGAATTTCCATAAAACCCAAGACAAACATGAAGAGAACCACACCTACACACTTTATAGTCAAACTGTTGGGAAAATCTTGAAAGCAACAAGAAAACATGGTTTATCTCATATAGAGGAGCAATACAATTAACAGTTGACCTCATCAGAAACAGTGGAGGCCCAAAGGTAGAAGATGACATTTTTGAAGTGTGGAAAGACAAGGAACTGTCAGTCTAGAATGCTACATCCTTCAGAGGAAAGAGAAAATGTATTGCTAGCCAAACTGCCTGAAAAAAAAATGTTAAAGACTGTCCTAAAGGCTAAGAGGAAATGTTATCAGACAGTAACTCAAGTCCCCTGAAAGAAATAAAGAATATTGGAAACAAGTGTGGGAAAATTTTTACATGAGATCTTAAGTATATATTTTTTTCTATTGGAACACTATATAAAGCAATTATAACACTTGGATTTATAGCATATATAGATGTGATATGTGAAAAGATAGCGTGAATTGGAAGAGGGAAAGACAGCTATATTGTAGTAACTTATTTTACCAAGTTAGTACTGATCTAAAGAAGACTGGTAAATTAAAATGCATACTGTAATCACAGCTAAAATGTCAGCAGAGCAGGTTCCACTTCTGGAAGGGAGCGTGAGGAATTCTGCTGGCCTGTTTCCCAGCAAAATAACCCTAACTAGCAAAGATTTTAAAACATCCATTTAAAGACTCTGAAAATTGTCCTAAGAGCATATAGCAAGTAAAGACATTCATTGAATAAGATTTACTAAGTCTCTTGTCAACAGCAAAAGCCTGAAGCACTGAAGCATATCCATCTCCCATCACCTTCTGCTCACCCTAATGGAAATTCCATGGTGGATGGCTGTGGCCAAGATACGTTCCCCATCCACTCAGTTCCGTCAGTCACCAGGCTGGGCGAGCTGACAGCCTTTCCCCTGAGCTTGAGGAGCCAGCAAGACTCAAGTCACTACAATCAGCAATGAAAACATGGACATAAATCTTCACGGTGATAATTTCATGACTCATTAAGTTGAATAAATATGTGCATGTTTTACATGTCAATCTTACCTAAATGAAGTGGTTTAAAAAAAATCCATTGGCAATGTCATCAAAAAGGAAGTTATTAGGTTAAATTTAACAAAGGAAGGTGAATATTAAGTACAAAACATTGTTAGAAAGCTATTCATGGGTTGGAGGACTTGAGATGGTCATCCTCCCCAAATTTATCTACGGATTCAGTACAATCCTTATCAAACCCCCAATTAGCTTGTTTGCAGAAGTTTCTAAAATGATCCTAAAATTGAAAGAAATTAAAGGGAACTAAAGTAGCTAAAACCATGTGGAAAAAGGAAAACAAAGTTGGGAAACACACATTCCTGATTTCAAAACTTACTTGAAAAAACAGTAATCGAGACTGTCACTGGCATAAAGATAGATGTGCACGTTGATGGGATTCCACAGTCTCGAAACAACCCGTTTGGTGCGGGGGTGGGGGAGCCGTGGAGCTCTGGAGCTGAGGAGGGGCTGGCGAGGCCGCGGGAGGCTCTGGCTCCGCCCCTTCCTCAAGGCCCCGCCTTCTTCCTCCGACCCTGCCAACGCCGCCGGGGCGTCTCCCAGCAACCGCGGCTGGCGTCACTTCCTGCCATTTAAACTCTGCGTCGGCGGGGCGCACTCGGGGATGGCGGCGGCCGAGCCCGGGAGCACCGGGCAGGCCTCGCAGCAGGGCCAGGCACAGAGTCACCGGCCGCCCCCCTCGTCTCCCGCTCCGCCATCGCAGCTTGGGGGCCCTGCGGGCGGGAGCAGCCGGCACGAGAAGAGCCTGGGGCTGCTCACAGCGAAGTTCGTGTCGCTACTTCAGGAGGCGCAGGACGGCGTCCTGGACCTCAAGGCGGTGAGGACTCCGCGGAGGGATGCGGGGGGCGGGGGCAGAACCGGCGGGGGGAGGGGATGCTGGACGCGAGCCTGACCCGCCGCGTGGCCACAGCCCGGCCCGCGCTCCACAAAGAGCCGCTGTCCCGCGCTTCGGGCCCGCCTCCGGAGGTCACCGCTGTTGGGACTCGGTGGTTTCCATGGGCC
>PVKM010035724.1:0-15067 GCA_004027735.1 Carollia perspicillata | reverse complement strand
GAAACCACCGGAGGAAGATAAATTCCCCATGAAGGGCACCACGTTGATTTGCACGTCCATTTAGTCGTTTTAAAGGAGATTGGTTTTTGTGGCTTACTCATTTAAGAGGAAGAAGAAAGACTTCAAGAAGCTGAACAAATAATTAAAAATACAGAATCTAAGACTTATTTATCAAAAATGTGCCTTATGCTTAAATGTCTCTGCATTGAGGGGACGCGTCTTCTTGGTGATGCGGCATGATGACATTGGTCACCTCATTCGCGTTCCTACTTTTATGCCCAAAGAAAGGCAGGCGTCAGAACCTGTTGCTTCGTGAAGTTTGCCAGTTGCCTGGGCTCATTTTTGTTTTGATTACACTTGTTTCTTTGTGTGTGGTTTTGTGTTTTTGTTTTGTCTTTTCTAAAATCGGTCCCTCAAGGACAGGTTTTATAAGCAGTAAATCCATTCAAATATGTTTTTAAATTGAAAGTTGTTTTATTGAAAGTACAAATTTCATAACCATAGTTTTTCTTTAGAGGTTCACATTTAGCTTGCAATCTTAATGTTTCTGTAAGTCTTGCATGTTCCATCATACATTTTTAAGGGACCTTGAAAAATGTTTGGATAATGTTAGTTAAATACTTCCAATGTTTTTAAGCCATTGTGAATTTTACATTTTAGATTATTTCTAAATACTTCGGAGGCCTTCCTGAATTTGAAATAGCTTTTATAACTGTAGTAGATTAAAATTATAAACAGTATGGCTAACATTACCTTAGATGTTCCAAAGCGATGCATAAACTTAACAAAATATCAATTTAAAACCACAAGTCTAAAGCACTTAAGTATATTTTCCAAACTGAAGTTTCAGGGCTATCCTTCTAATGTACTCTTAAACTTTACTGGCATATAAAATCTCAAAAGGCATGGATGCATTCCTAATAAAAACATCGGTAACGTGACTTGGACTGTCTTTGCTATATTTAACCCTGACTTCTCCAGGGCTTACGGTATGCACCCCCACTGAAGGCAGGCTGCTCCTGGCCTCGTTCGTGATTGAGGTCTCTGCCTGCTTCTCCTCAGATTCATCCCAGGGGCCGGGCTGCGACTCACTGAGGCCCGTGCTGCAGTAATCACGGCACAGCTTTTGGAAGAGGAAGAGGGCCCGGTCTTGCAGGGTGCACGGCTCATTTAGCTCGATTGCTCACTCTGTGTGCAGAGGATGGTAGAGGCCACCCGGGTTCATCACTGGATTGGATTCTGTGTTACTTTGACTCTTACACGGATATTCTTTCTGTACAGCTGCAGAGCAGCAGCTTTCAACTTTCTCATCTCGTGGCAGACAGAAACTAATTGCTAAAGTCTACGGCACACCAAAAATACATTTTTTGCTGACCTGACCAAAAAAAAAAGGTCTATTTTTGATTCATTCACACTGGATGGCTATTGTTGCGTTGGCTGTTGTCATTTTTTATTTGACAGTCTCAGGGAAAAGAGGTCAGTGCCCTGACTAGGCAGGTACCACCTGTTTTGAATATTCATGTGGCGCACGGATTGAAAGTTGCTGCTCTGGAGACATGTACACTCGATGGAATCTTCTGCGCTCTGATGGTCTTAGGACGGCACCGTTCTCCTGGAATATTGAGTGATACGGGTCCTTACCGTGGTCTCCACTGTGTCTGGGGTTGCTCACGTGGCTTTGTGTGACTTGCTGTCACAACTGACAGGGTCAACCTAGACATCCTCTAGGCATATACTATTGTTTTCATATTTTCGACATGACAGTATACCTGAATATATTTATTCCTTCCCCCTCTTCTCTAATTCACTGCACAAATTTCATCAGTTACTGAAAACATTTTAAAAGATGAGAAGGGGCCACTCTTTTTAACTTGTCTGCATTGGACTCCTGGCCTCCTGGGCGTGGGCAGGGGTCATTTATCCCTTCTTCCCTGCCTGCAGGTCACCTGTCCTGGTGCTTCCCACACCGCCGACTTTCTAGCGTGCTTCTGCAGAGGAGGTGCGTGGCCTCCTTCCGCAGCCATTGGAGCATGAGCGGGTAGAAGGTCACCGTGTCACCCCTCTAGGTGATAATAAACACGGCTGCACACGTCCAGTTGGTTTTTATCTGAGATAAGAAAACATTTTCATTTAGAAGAAATTATTTCGCGAGGAGGAGGTTTTGTTTCTGTAACAGAGGCTTTCATTTCCCTTAACCCCAGCCTACATATAAGGAGGCCTTGGCAAAGAATTCACCAGGGCTTTGCCTGAAGATCTGCTACTTTGTGAGGTAACGCTTCTGCATACATTTGGGACTTTGCAGAGCAGGGTGATGCTGCTTCTTCCCACGTCCTCCCTGCCTTTCCCTTCCTGCCACCTGCCCGCAGCTCACCCCTGGGCAGACTGGGGAGGGCAGTCGTGACTGCCGGAGGAGGAGCTGAGTCCATTTCTCTGGCCAGCCTGAGCTTAGTGTCTTACACCACTGTGTGAGCTTAGTGTCTTACACCACCTCCGTCTACAGCACATTGCCACTGAATGACATGGGAAGGTTATCTTGTTTTCAGTCTTAATTATAAAAGTCCTAATATAGCTCATATTGGTGCCTTTAGGAAAACAGAAAAAAAATACAGCTTTAGTTATAATTATTCATATCTACCTACCTATTTTGGTCTATTTCCTTTGTCATTTTTGTAAGCAGATTTTTAAAAAATAGTTGAGATCAAAACACACAGAAAATTTTATATCCCATAGTCTTAACTCGAATGCCATTGAAAACTCCTCTGGTCATTAAAAACTTTTTGTGACTATCATCTTCATAATAATATTCTATCTACATATTCTAAGGTGGGATCCAGTGCGATTTGCAGACATGTGGCCCCCGTCGTGGAGACACTGGGTTTGTTTGCAGCCGTCTAGTTTATGACTGTCTCCCACACATCTGGCCGCACCCGAGCCTCTGCACCGGCTCCTGTTACCAGGGTGCGCCTTATCCTATCAAGGCATTTAACGCCCCTATAGAGGGGTGGAGGCTGTCGACGGCGGTCTTCTTCCCTCTCCCTGGCCTCCTTATAGTCCATACATAGGACGTATACTCCATATTCCCAGAAACACAGAAGGGCGGACCGGCCTGTCTTTTTCTCCATCCTCTTTGTGGTAGGAACCCACCGAAGTGTGAGCCCTGGCCTCTGGTTTTGGATTGTTGTTTAACTCCCACCTTGCAGGTACTGGATAACAGAGTTCTGGATCATGTTTAAGACGGATGCCAGCTTGACAAACACTATGGAGGAGTTTCAGGAACTGGTGAAAGCTAAGGGGGAGGAGCTACACTGCCGCCTGATCGACACGACTCAAATGTGAGTGTCAAGGTTTTGAGGAGTCACTGGCACCTCCCTCCTGTGACACCACCCAGCCTGCTCAGCGAGGCTGGCTGCTGCCCAGCGGCTGCTCTGGCTCTGCGGAGAGACCACGCCCCTCCAATAGGCAGGTGCAAATCACCTCGCCCAAGTGGAAAGCTTGACATTTAACAAGTGAGCAGAGAAGCCCCCTGGTGATAAAGCTGTGGGTGACTAATGTTCACAGCAGAAAAGATGTAAAACCCAGTCAAAAAGCAATTCGATTACAAGATACTGACTAAAATGTTTCCGGATCATGAGAAACTGAAATTGCAGTGACTAAACCCGGGCCTCTTGCCAGCTAAGTCCAGGAGGACCTGAAAATGGGGAAGGGACAGTGTATTGGGCAGAGGGCTTATGACACATTTGGATTCTATGAAAGGCACTCAGACTTCAGGAGCTGGGAGGGATTTCAGGAATAGTTCACATTGTTGCTTGGATTTCTTATTTATAAGGTTGGCTTGCTCTGGAAAATCAGTGCCTGCCTTAATTTGGGATAGGAGGGCACACATGTTGTATGCTAAGGTTTTCGCAATGTGGCCACGTTATTTTGGGACAGTGCAGACCCCTAGGATATAGAATCCTAGAACTGAAACAAACTCTAGAGACCATTTCATCCAACATCCTGGGAAACTGAGGCTCAGCAAGTCTGCGGGACCCGCCTGGGTTGCGGCAGAGCAGAAGCTGTGCTCGGGGCTCCTCAGTGCACCGTCACAGCCATGCAGAACGGTTTAAGAATCACTTCTCAGAGTTGTGAACGAATCCATTTATCAGTTTCTCAGAGGTATGGATTCTCTATTGCCTCTCTGCTTAGAATAATACAACTTGAAAGATATTTCCAAGTAACAATTTCCTCATTTTAAAGATGCAGAACCTAGGCCCCAGGACTGTTCTGAAGCCCAGAGCCCCTTGACCAACACGCCCTGGGCGACTTTCCTCCGCCAGTGTTTCCCCTAGCCCGGGCTTCAGGAATCAGTCAGCAGGATACTGCCTGACCAGATAGGTCAAACTTGCAGATCTGCAACGCATCTCAGACTCTGTAATTTTCTCATTGGCCCAGGGGGCTCCAGAACTTGTAGCATTTCCCAAACTCACTTGACCACAGAACCGTTGTCAAGAGCCAAGGTTCTCAGCAACCTTGTTTGGGGAACAAATTTGCAACCTGCTCCCTCTCAAAATGGCTGCTTCTCTTTGCTGCTTCAGTGTAGGAAACTGAAATTACATCAGAAATGCATGGCTGGTTATAAGAAAATGGTGGTTGCGGGGTACCCGAGGGTCAGCCAGGCTTCCCAGGGGACATCAGCTGCACGAGCTGCGGACATGAAGGCAGTGCCCCAAGTCTGCCCTGAGTGCCCACGTGCTCCTACACGATTCCCTGCAGCATGACATCTCCCGTGGTTCTCTGTGCTCTTCTGGCATGAAAACACCCTCCTATCTTGAGGCTTCTAAACAGTCAGGGAGCCTCTGTCACCCTGCTGAGAGTGGAGGGACACACAGTAGGTGCAGAGAGAGCACACATGCTAGGGGCTCAAGGAAGGCTGGGACCAAACTCTGGGAAACTGGGGCCAAGGCCTGAGACTCTGTCCTTCCCTTGGTCTTCAAGTAAACGCCTTTCACCCAGTTCCCATGGTGCGTTCAAGGGGTTCGTAGGACACCAGCAAGGCTTCCTAGCTGCCACCGTAGAAAAAAATTGATTTGGGAAACTGGTAATGCATTGTTTAGGCCAACGAAAGTTAGCTAATGGTTCTCCGTATGTTCTCATGGGAAACGCCAATGGATTCCCTTGCACTCAAAAGCAATTTCGATTTATTCTTTTCCCCATCTCCTTTCCTTCATGTTTAACCACAAAAGCAATGCCCGTGACTGGTCCAGGAAACTTACTCAAAGGATAAAATCAAACACCAGCAAGAAACGGAAAGTCTCCCTGCTCTTCGACCATCTGGAACCGGAGGAGCTGTCGGAGCACCTCACCTACCTCGAGTTCAAGTCCTTCCGGAGGATATCCGTATGTGCCCGAGGGGCAGGGGGAAAACTTCCCGGGGGTGTTTCTGAACATAAGCAGAGAAATTCAACAGCCTGTTTGCCTGCTAACGACAGAGGCCCCCTCCGTGCTGGCAGGCCTTCCCGACACTCGGTGCAGCCCAGGGAACCGGTCTGCTCTGAACTTCGGTGTTGCTGTCCTTCCCTCCATCTTCCCTGCCCCCTTCCCTCCGACTCAAGTGACAATACTGTGGGCACACACGCAGACGTGAGTGTACACTCACGCACACACACACCCCTGATCATTCAGCTGTCAGAAATTTTTTTTAATTTTTCTCCAATAAAATGGAGATATGTCCTCTAAGAGTTTGAGTTCGTTCTAGGATGGGTTTTGGATGGCTCTGGGACATCCCAAAATAAAGCAGATGTTGCGGTCTAGCCAGAATACCCTCAGTCCTTGAAGTGGTGCTGACAGGGACTGGCAGTCACCGATGACCTAGAGATACACGATGCCAACCCAAGCTTGCTCTTTGGGACTCCATACAGGGGAACCTGTCAGCATATCAGATGCCAACAGACCCCCACTGGCCACTGTGCTTTCCTGAGAAGTGACACCTGTCCACAGCCCCTGTCCACCCTGAAAAATAGTCTTCAGCTTTGCTCTAAAAGACTAGTTGCTGGAGGCACGCTGGCCTGTTTCACCCCGTGAGGGAATGGAGGCCCAGAGGGTGGTGCGGTGAGGTCACACAGCTTACTGGATGAGGAGCTGGGGCCAGGAGCACGTGCCTGTCGTGGTCACTCAGCACCAGCTTACTGAGCCTGGCTCTGTTTGAAGGGAGTCCTGCAAACCAGGTTCCAGAGGTCATTTCATCTTTTCTCCCATAATGCTGATGTCTTCTTTTATGTAGCTGTTGGCCCAGCCAGCCAGCCAGGAAGCCCCCAGCTCCCATGTGGAAATATGTCTCCCACCCTCAGTCTGCATTGGCCCCCACACTCCCCGCACTGGCACCCCTCAGGCCGGGGCCACAGGAGCCTGCTGGGAGGCTCTGCCTGGGGAGTTTCCACTTGGCAGTGCCTTCCCCTGTCACAGGGAGGGACACAGACAGGAGCCATTTATCGCACTGACAATCTGAGCTGTGCTGGGGCCCAGCTGGCAGGGCTGCTGGGTCAGGCCTGCAGGGCGTCTGCTGATGCCAGGGCTCACTCGGAGCGACAGAGCAGCAGAGAGGGACGGGCGTGGAGCTGGGACTCCGCCCGTGCGGCCCCGCCAGCAGGGCAGTGCTCTGTTTGCAAGAGAGAACATCAGTTGGAGCTTTCATTTCTTCTGAACGGCAGGCATAGTCCCCTCATAGAAAAATACTCTTGGGAAACTTTTTGTTCTTCTACACAGTTCTTAAGTTTTCCCAAACAGTGGTTTTCCCTCCAACATGGGACTGGAGGGACATTTCTCCCTGCTGAGTGGCATTTGATATTTTCTGTTTATTATAATACTTTTTTGGGGGGTGAGATTAGAGGGATAATTCTTTTAAAAAGAATTCAATATGTTGTGCTTATAGTGGGAGGGATATAAAAATGAGTTCACTGGAATGAGTCATGGGAATTTTCTCATAGAACCAGTAAGATTCTTGCTTTGTGTGTCTCTCCTAAGAAGTAGTTTTGGTCCTACTCATAGTTTTCTACTCGTGAGTATCACAGCGCAGTAAAATAGGGCTCAGTTCATTTGCATTTACATTATTTAGGTTGTGAGATTTTCTCATCGGTGTGTTACCAGCGGGGCAGGATAAAGTATGCAGACCGAAGTATCGGCCCCAGCCCCTCCCCCACAACCTCAGTGGCCTCTGCCGTCACAGTCGCTCAGGGGCCAGGATGTGGGAAGCTTCGACTTCACACCGACTTCCACACTCTCTGCAGCCATGGAAAGGCAATGGGGCAAAACATTCAGTGGCTCTTATGTGTTCCCCTCAAAAATCACATCACTTCCACTTATATGCTGCTGGCTAAACTATGCTACACCTGGTTTCAAAGGGGCGAGTTCAGAAGCAAAGAGCTGGAAATACCCTGGACACTCGAGCAGGTAGACGGCTCCTCCCTCCTGGGTGTCTTCCTTGAGCAGAAGAGCTGTTTGGACAGGGACACAGTAGCTGCAGTCATCACTTACACAGTGACCTTCTGGGACATTTCCAGTTTCACGTATGCTGTTTAATTGTCAACCAGAGTCAGTGCTATTGTCCAGCTGGGAAACTATCGTCACAGAACTAGCTAACCAGGCTTTGTGTGCCCAACTCACTGGGCCTCTGTTCAAGTTCAAAGTAAATTCAAACAGGTTTGTTTTAGCACGAAGGTACTAATTATCCTATTAGCATCACCCCACATTTATTTAGCACTTTGAAAAGTTAAAGTGCTTTCACTCCTGATGTTTGATCTTGGTAACAATTTCATGTGCTAGATAGAGCAGATTCTATTATCCCATTCTGAAGGCAAAGAAACAGCTGGGGGATGAGCAAGGGAGGGAGGGGAGAGGGAAGGGAAGGGTGTGGAGAGCACACAATGGGGCCGAGAGAATGACCGTCTTTCGTGAACTCCATTTTCTCCCTCTAACTTCGGTAGGAGAGGTGGGATTAGTACTGAGGTTTTCCTTCTATTCTTCGTTCTTTAGAATTTAGAAGCACCAGTATCTACCCAAATACAACACTTGAGTTGACTGGTGTGCTGGATTGACTGGCACACACCCACTGGCGCCTAGTGAGTTTTGGCGTAGAGAGGCTGTGCTGCGGGTGGAGTCAGGGAGATCTCCCGCCCGCCATTCTGCCCGCTAAGCAGAGGACATACAGGGGAGGAGGGCCGGGAGCTCCTCTGTCCCAGAGCAGTTCCAGGCCGGCAGCTGAACAGCGGCAGCCTGCCCTCAGGTGTCCCAGAGCACCGGAGCAGCAGTCCCGATGGGTTTCTTTCCCCGCAGTTCTCTGACTACCAGAACTACCTGGTGAACAGCTGCGTGAAGGAGAACCCCACCATGGAGCGGTCCATAGCCCTGTGCAACGGCATCTCGCAGTGGGTGCAGCTGATGGTGCTCAGCCGCCCCACCCCGCAGCTGCGAGCGGAAGTCTTCATCAAGTTCATCCAGGTGGCTCAGGTGAGTGATGGAGTAAGAGTATGGCCTGGGCTACGAGGTAAATTATCCCCTCTTCCTGCAGCCAGGTCTTTCCCTCCTGAGCCACAGTGGGGTTCGTTGCCTTGCACTGTCCTGGCCTCTGGTCAACATTATAATGAAATGATGTTGACTGAAATGATGTTATTTGAGGACCCACAGTACTGTGAACACATACCTGAAATTTTCCAGAGACTTTAGCTTCTCTCTCTCAATTACTGACCTATATAGGTAATGACATTGAACAGAATAAGACAGTCCTTGCCCTCAAAAATGAAAATATGCTTAATTCAGTGTAAAAGATATGTAAGATTATGCTCAATCTTACATTTTCCCAGTTCTAGATGGTCTAGACCAGTGTTGGTACACAGACTACCTGCTCCGATATTAAAGGTGTATTAAAAGCACAGATCCCTAAGTTCAGCCCCAGATCCAAGCAATCAGACTACCTGGGCTTGGGTGCAGAAATCCTTACTTTATTTATTTTTAGAGAGAGAGGAAGGAAGAGAGGAAGAGAAACATCCATTGATTGCCTCTCGAATACTCCCTGACTGGGGACTGAACTCCCAACCCAGGCATGTGCAGGACAATGCCCAGCCAACTGAGCCACACTGGTCAGGGCAGGTCCAGAAAGCTCTGTGTTAAACAAGTATCTTTGGGTGATCCTTAGAAACCACTGACCTAGATGGTGGTCAAAAGACCATCAGCACAAAGGGAAGATGTGACGCCTTGCTAGACTTGGGATCTAGTGGTCTGGGATTAGCCTAAGGCGAGAAACGCACAGGAAATTGTAACACCTGATAGCTAACGTTTGGCCAATATAAGGAAGATGGCACAAAGGCAAGTGCAGCATGTCTCTGAGCTCGCATGTAGCCGACATGTTCAGTGACTGTCCTTATCTGCCTTTTGTATTGCAGAAGCTCCACCAACTACAGAATTTCAACACTTTGATGGCTGTGATAGGCGGCCTGTGTCACAGCTCAATCTCCAGACTCAAGGATACAAGTTCACACGTCCCACATGAAATCAATAAGGTCAGTGCTACTGTCTCCTCCAAAGCTTCTTAGCAGCATTCCTAGGACCCGCGTCAACAGTTCCTCCTTCAGGGGGTGACTCAGGAAGCTGTCTCAAACCACACCACACCATCAACCAGGAACAATACCAAGGAGGCAAACCCCAAGAAAACCCGCAGGGTGGGGACATCACAGATTTGAAAGGGACTGTGATTCAGTCTTGCCTCAGTGTCACTGCACATGTCCCGCTGGTCAGTTGAAAGAACGTGTGCCTCTCCCCCATGCTTATGTGCTGCGGACGATTCAGACACCATCTTGGACACTGACTCCCTTGCTCCAAAATGTTTTCCCAAAAGGAACGGTGGCTCAGTTTGCATGTCAAGTGTACGTATACAGTGACACGTTAAAACCCTGGCTCTCCAGATCCCTTGGAGAATGACATTCTGGGTAGCTGAATTTTCCCAGGTAATTAGAAATGAGCTTTTCACGTGCCATTTTTGGAACAGTGTTTCACCGAGGAGCATTTTTCTTAAACATCCTAAGTATTTTCCTACATTATTAATTCGATTTTGCAGAATTGATTTTAATCCTTTATAACATAAGGCTGTTAAAAATGTAAGATAAGCCACTATGACATACTGAAGATATCAGTGCAGCTAGGGATGGTATAGTGACTTCTCTTTGAGCATTTTTATCTCATTTAAGACGGCCAACCCTCCCTTCCTAAACTCAGGCCCGCCCTCCGTGGCTGGCACAGACTCTCTTCTGAGGGAGGGACATCGGTGCCTCGTCCGCCCATCGTTTTCCCCAGGTGTCCTGCCTCCTCTCAGGCTCTAATCAGTCATCCTGCTCTCACACGTGGCTCTGAGGATGCTGACCCACCCCTCCTCCCGGTGGTCCGGTCACCTGAAAGTTCCCTAATAGTTCTGCTGGGACCAGGTGGAACAACTGAAAAGACTGCCCGGGTCTCAGAGGTGACAGAAGGAAATAGTCACAGAGATTAATTTGCCTTCGTGTCACTTCACCAATAAGACATAGCTTGCTCCTCTTCAGCTTGGGGACCCCCACACCAGTGCTTCCCTGTCTGCAGCTGCTTGCCCCTCAGGGGGGTCTGGTAGTGAATCAGTTCAGTCTACTTTAAAGCAAGCTCCCCCCCAGTAGTTTATTTCACCTTCAGAAGAGGACAAAAATGTATTATTTTTTGCTGTGCATCTCTCGTCTGTGAGCACCTTCCACACTTCCGCCGCCTGCACTGTTTGCGTGAGGAGGAGGCTCTCTCGCCAGGTCGGAGTGACGGAGGGAGGCCAACTCCAGAACCTCGGGATCTCCCTGGGGTGGGGAAGGGGGAGGGCGGGGGGAACGGTCCCTGTTTCATTAAATGAATTTCCGGCAGTGTTTAACATGGTGATTTTGTGTTGGAGCGGCATTGGCAGTCTTTACACCCTGTCTTTGCTTCTGAGAAAGCTGGTCATCACACGCGGGGCACGAGGTTGAGTGAACTGCTTGCTGACCCAGGCCAGGCACGTGTGGAGAGAACATCGATCTGGCTGCTCCGTCTTGGTGCCGGCGGGCAGCCACACGTCCTCCAGGGCCAAGGCAGGGGCTGGGCTCTGATGAAGAGCTCCCTGCAGCCTGTGCCCCGTCCTCCACGTGTCCTTTGCTGGGAATCGGTCTGGTCTATTGTCTCTCCAGTTCAGGGTTTCAGTCAGTGAATGGAATGTCACCTGCTCCCCAGACATGGGCCCATTTTGAGAATCATTAGGATAATGAGGCCCACAGAGCGCGGCATGAAGGCTGAAACACGCCAGCGACTACGGGAGCTCTCCGTGCTTTCCCCCCACACCAGCAGCACAGTCAGCACTGCTAGTATCACACTCCAAACGCTAAGTAACGTGGTGTCTCTAGAAGGGCTTGGAAGACACCAGGGAAGGCAGCTGTGTGGCTTGGGGGCAGAAATCAGAGGCAGATAATAGTCACGTATACTCTTGTGCCTTTATGATTCTTATATCAGGTGCTTATTTTTTTAAAGAAAAATTTTAGTGTAAAAATGACAAGACCTCATTTAAAGTTTTCCAGTTACACAGTAGAATCAGGGAAAGAACACCGATGTTTATAAACATACCCTGTGACATTTGATAAAAGCTGGAGTTTACATTTGGGGATGGGGTGCGATCACGGCAGAGGCTGAAAGCAAACGAGGTGGCCACTGCAGACAGCGCAGCCTGCCTGGCAGGTAACAGTGACCGGGTCCCGTCTTCTCTTTACAGGTCCTGGGTGAGATGACCGAGCTGCTGTCCTCCTGCAGAAACTATGACAACTACCGGCGAGCCTACGGGGAGTGCACCCATTTCAAGATCCCCATCCTGGGGGTGCACCTCAAGGACCTCATCTCCCTGTATGAAGCCATGCCTAACTATCTGGAGGATGGGAAGGTGAACGTCCACAAGCTGCTGGCTCTTTACAATCATATCAACGAACTGGTCCAGCTGCAAGAGGTGGCCCCGCCCTTGGAGGCCAACAAGGACTTGGTTCATCTGCTGACGGTGAGGCTCACCCGGGAGACGATGACTGAGCACTTTCTGTGTGCCAGGCACCACTCTCTGCGTCTTACCAAATATTAGCTCAGTTAATCCTCATAAAAACTATGAAGTAACTACTGCTGTTATTCCCATTTTATGGATGGGAATATAGAGGTAGAGAGACATCATTTTCTAGAGGATGAGATTTAGCAGCAGAGCTCGGGCTCACACCCAGGAGGCAGGACCCAGCAGCTGTACTCTTATGCAGTACACCCTTCCGACTCCTAGGAGTGTTTCCCTCTCTTGCAAGAGCAGCCCTGGGCTCTCCAGGAGGAGCTGAGGGCAAATCAGGATACAGGCTTGTAAGAGCTGGAGACTGTGTGTTCTCATAAAAAAGGACAAGGCAATGAGTGAGTTCAAAAGAAAAAGGGAAAACAGGTTCATTGTTTGGATTCCTATTCCTGGAAGCATTTGAGCCAAGGAAAGGCAACACCTGCAGTGGTGCAGGGGGAGATCAGATGAACTCCCTTCGGGACCTGCAGTTCTGTAGGTTCACCAGTGGTGTCACAGGGCTGGTACCTAATCCTAGCCCTTCCTCTAATGGCGAGGTGACCTTGGTCTTGGCCTTAGACATCCATCTGTAGAAACATGTACAGAATCCTAACTTTTGGGGATCACAAATCCTGTGATGAAAGCTGTGAACATTCTTCCCAGAAAAATACACACAAGCCATATGCACAACAATACTTTTGAGTTCTGGACTTCCTGAAGTCCATGTAGAGACTGTAGGTTCAAAACGAGATTGTAAGACCTCTCTCCTCTAAAATTTTATGGTTCTAATGCATGTGGGATATATTACTCCTGCTGTTGCTGAATAATGCCTGTTACTTAAACTGGGTTCTGGTCCAAGAATCAATTTTTACTAGTATCAGGCCGTGCGGACTACCCTCCCAGACCATCTGTCTGCTTTGGGAAGAACAAGTGCAGTGAGGGCACTCAGACCGCCCAGCGCCTAAACTACGTAAAGGCTTACAGATTAAACTGTAGTGTAAATGAGGCACCTTGAGATCTCTCCGAAATCTAAAACCATTTTAACCAAAAAAGAATTAATGCTTGCCCTATTACAGTAGTAGTTGCTTCACCCTCTAAACCGTGAATTAAAAAAAACTTTTAAGAACTTAGAAGAGTAAGCCACTGGAGACAAAGAACAAGAAAGAACTACAGCCTCCTAGCAGTTAACGTGTCCTTGTGCCCCACAGTTGTCCCTAGATCTCTACTACACCGAGGATGAAATCTACGAGCTTTCCTACGCCCGGGAGCCAAGGAACCACAAGGCCCCAGTAAGTTTTCATGTTGAGACCCTTAGAGGTAACGGGTGCATTCCTCTGAAGGGATGGACCTTTATTTTAGTTTCCTAAGAGTATTGTGTCCCTACTGTGTGCCCAACCTTGTGCTGGGAACAGTTCCTGACCATAAAGAGCCTACGGTCTTGAAGGGCTAAAACGGATATGTGAACGGTAAATAACTGAACACCATCAGGGCATCAGAATGAGTGGTGCAGTCAGTCAGTGGTTTGCAAATTAGAGAAGGGAGACAGTGTTGTGGGCCTGAGTGACCTCTCCCTGTTCTAGAGTGGCCCCACGTCAATTTCCGTTCTGTGATTCACTGCTGATAGTGTGAGCAATACGCACACTAACAGAAGCTAACTTCAGAGGGTTTCCAGCTTGACAGACAGAAAAGCCCCATCACTCTGTCATCTGCTCAGAGAGAGCAGGCCACTAAGTCCTGTGACCTCCTGTGCAGAGCCCGCAAACAGCACAATCCTAGCACTGCATAGTCCGAACATCCCAGGGTTAAACCCTCCTACAGGCAGGTTTCATAATTCCAGTATTCCTTCTGAATGACCAATAATTCCCCAGTGTCCTGGGAAGCTTCCCAGCCCCCAAACAAGTGGTACTCAAGGGGAGCGTTGCTCCACTTAAGAAATTCAGCTTACCTGTTCAGGTGGCTAATTTTCATTGTCCCTATAGAAAAGATCGAGTCCTAGCTTCCTATTGTAATGAAATATGTTCACTGAAAATATCTGATCAATTCCATTTTCAGGATGTTAGAAGGCATTGCAATGGAAAGGGTACCTTCTATTTTCAGAAAAGATTTTAATTTAGGCTAAGTCTTAAATACTTAAGAGTGGACTCTCATCTCAGCTTGTCTGGGCCTCAGATTGTTTTCCTTACGTGTCTTCCTGCCTTTTAGCTGTTTCTCTCCTCATCCATATCTCTACTTACTAAGTCATAAGTAGAGAACAGAGGAAATTTAAGTGATCCACTTTACTCTTGGTTGATAGCTTTGGCAAAAGGCTTAATGGAGAAGGAATTGAAACATAGGTTGAGAATTTTAAATTATCTGCAGATGGAGATAACGTATGTGAGGAGCATTTCATAAACAGTAAAACACCGCACTTGTGCTAGTCAAGATGACTGTTTTAAATTTCAACCATGTGGGCTCTCTGCTTCCTGCCGCAGCACAGAGTTGGGCCTTGTCTGCGGCGGTCAGGTAGCGGCAGCCATCAGATACTGGGAAAAGAAGAAGCTGTAGATTATATTGCCTTATAATCACAGGGGTTTCTCTGATTATTTCATTTTAGCCACTAACACCTTCAAAGCCACCAGTAGTAGTGGACTGGGCCTCTGGAGTATCTCCCAAACCTGACCCAAAGACTATAAGCAAACATGTCCAGAGGATGGTGGATGTAAGTACAGCTGTTTCAGCAGACAAAAGCGAGGGGAGAGAGGGAGGGGCACAGTGGCAGACACAGACACCACTTTGTATTGTGCCTGCACAAGAGTTCCGAAGCTACTTCGTTCACTGTGCCATGTATGCCGAGGGGGTGGTACGTACATTCACATTTCTTCATTTACCATGGTTCACTCCGGAGTAACAACAGAAAAGTAAGAGCCAGAAAGTGGACAGGACAATGAGTAGCTGAGGACTAAGTGAGGGAAGGGAGCTCTTCGGCTGAGCTAAAGCTTCACAGAAGAC
>PVKM010035723.1:0-15065 GCA_004027735.1 Carollia perspicillata | reverse complement strand
GTGGGTCCTGGATGACTCATGTCAAATTTCATTTACATCTCTAATACATATAACTTGAATGTTTTTAAAGGTAGAAATACTGCATTTATAGTTAAGTGTTATTTTATTTTTTTAAAGTTTAATACAAATTTTATACAAAGAAAATGTGAAAAAATACTTCCATATGCTAAAAGCAATTATGCTTCACAAATAAGGCCAGCTAGGCTATTTTTTTTTTTTTGACAACTGCAATTCACAAATGTTCTTTCTGTCCTGTTTTCTTCTAATACTCTTTTTTTGTATTTCTTCTCTAAGGTGGGTAACTAGTTGGACACTGTACATTTATAGTTAAGTGTTATTTTAAAATAAAAGATTGCTTTCTTTTTTTCTGTAAAAAGTAAAGACTGTATTCAGAGCCTCCTCAATGCCCTGTCCCCAGGCCCTTGTATCTGGGAGAAAGAGTGGAACTATTGTAATTTCAGGAAGCAGCGCTTTGTTTGGGTGTGAACACAGCTCAGCAGTGACAGGCGTCCGGGGACAGCTCTGCCCTTTCCTGCTTGCCCAGTCTGGTCGGTGTCTGGTGCTCCCACCTTATTGGATTGGGACAAGCTTCTTTGATAATGTCTTGCTGATCCAGTTCTTCTCTTTTTGTTTTTAACCACCCGTTGGATTGTAAACTCCCTGAAGTTCAGTTCGAATCCTTAGCAATCAACAGAAATGCCTTCTTTTTGGAAATGGCTCCAGTGATTTCTTAATTCCCAGTCCCATTTTCCTTTGCTCAGGCCTCCTCTTCTTGGTGGTTTTTTTTTTTTAATTGTTGAACTCAGACCCACCATGGGCACTTTTAAAAATCTAGATCCCTGGGTTTACTTAATCTGAATCTCTGGAGGATGGGTGCCAGGGACTACACCTTCAACCTGTGATGCAAATCTCCTAGTGATTCTGATGACTAACCAGGTCTGACAACTCTCACCACCCTGCTGCCTTGGCCAGACTACCCCCACGTCTCCCCTGGAACGTTTCAGTGGCCTCCTACTTAGTATCTTTGTTTCTACCCTTTCCTCCCTGAGGCTGTGGTTCTCAAACTTGGCTACCTGTTGCAACTTCTACAAGAAGATTAGAAAGCTGGGCCTTTCCTGATTTGATTGATCTTGGATGGAACCTAAATATTTAGAATTACATCATCACAGGAAAATGAATGGGCAGCCAGGTTGAGCACAACAATCCATGGCCTGTTCTCCACACTGCAGACAGAATGCCCGTTTGCAATTTTATAGGTAGCTCATGTTCCTATGTGGCTGCTACTCAGTTCCTGCTGTGGTTTCTGTTGTTACTGCAAAAAAAGAAGGAGAAGGAGAAGCCACCTACTCTCCAACAGTAGCCACAAAGGCTCACATGATTTGGCAACCATTGTCTGTCCCGTTTCACCCCCTGCAACCTCTCCTACCTGACTCTACTCCATCCCCACTGGTCTCTCTCATATCCCTAGAGCATCCCTATCTCAAGGACTTTGTACCATCTATTTCCTTGACCTGGAACATTCTCCACCAATAGCCACATATCTTGCTTCCCCACACCATTTTGTCCAGATCCCTGCTCAAATATCACCTTATTAGGGACACCTTCCCTCAATTCCTTCCTAAAACAGCAGCCCCCATTACTCTCCTTTGCCTTATTCTGTTTCATTTTCTTCATAATCCTTTAATCCAACAAAGAAATATTTATGTGAATTGGCCATTTATTATCTGTTTCACTTTGACAAAAATCTAAACTCCCTGAGCACAGAGAGTTTGTTTTATTAATCCATCATATCCCCAACACCAAGAATGGTCCCTGGCACATAGTAGGTGCTTGGAAGTTTCTTATGATGGATGGTGAACTGCTACTTGTGGGCTATCTCAGAAGCGTGGGCATTGGTGATCTCCCATTCATCATTAGAGACCTGTGTGCGTGGCAGCAGCCTGTTTTCTGGCTGTGCAATTGCCTAGGGGTAGTTCCTACTGGCAGCTACTTCCCTTCCCCTATTTTAATGGTTACAGAAAGGAGAGAATTTGATCCATGATCCGTGCAAACTCAAACTACCTATGTTCACCAAAGGTTGAAAGAAATGATGGCCCTCTGAGTTTTTGCTGGAAATCACATCTATATGAGTAAGAAGCATAAATCTGTTTTTTTTTTTTTTTTCAGAAAAACTGGATTGTTTCTTGTTTGTTTCACTTCGGAAATTTTATACTAAGTAGATTAAGTTAAGTGCCTTTGAACTTTGAAATGTCCACATCTTAACATTTTATTAAGTATAATTGGGTTTGTAGAACATTTAAAGACATCCAAACTTAAATGGAAGATCAAAATGAACTAATAGGTTGATGCAAACTTTTTCCACCCTGCCCTTGTGCTGCACTAATGAAAGTGGTGCCTTCATGCCTGTGGACGAGGAGCATGAGGGTCTGGCTTTCTGGGGAACTTGGAGCATCCTGATGACTACCTTGGTCTGAAAAGTGTCGTGGCTCCTTCTTGTGATCAGCTGTGCCAGGGACCTGGCTTTCGGGACCACCCTCAGCCTGCCCCTGCCAAGGCACCTCACCACATCAGAAAAGTAGCTGGACTTAAGGCAGACTTGGGAAAGTTTGTTTGATGGCACTTCTTAGGGATGAAATCTCCAACCCTGGGAAATGAAATCCATTAGGTTACACGATCTGTTAGTGATGGAAATGAGGAACAAGTTAGGTCTGCTCCTCAGAGGTTTTATTCTCAGTGAATTGAGCAGTGGAGTGAAGCAGCCCACCCTGGAAGATGCAAGGCCAGGCTTAATTTCCACATATCACCTGTTCTGCATTTGAGTTTTGCTGCTATGTTTATTCTTCCTATGTCCTTATAGAATTGTTCCAGAAGTAGCAGTGTCATCACTTTGTTTTTTTTTAAAGGCTCTTTAATTATGAAAGCAATACCCATTCATTTGTAAAAACATTCAAGTGACATTGAAATTTCTGAAGTAAACAGCGTAAGTTACTTCCTACAAAAAATAGGATTCTGTGTTGCACAATATCCCGCAACTTGCCTTTTTCCCCTTCCCAGTTTATAACAGATGTCTTTCTACAGGAGTACATAGCTGCATAGTATTTCTCTGCATGGAAACTGTACTGTACTGTAAGTTTTTAGCCAATCAGCTCTCAAGAGGCACTTAAGATCTAACAGTTTTTTTGACCATTACAAATAATGAAGCTGAATATCCTTGCACTTCTATTATTTTTGTATACTTGTGAAAATCTGTAAACCTGAATTACAGGGCTTTAAGAAGACACGCACCCTGCAGTTCTCCTACCCCTTCCTGTCATCTGTGTCACCAGCTTGGTCTCATCGGCATTTTGTTTTCCTGGCTATTACATAAATGCCTAGAGGTAGGATTACTGGTTCTGAAAAACATCACAACTATAAAATGCTATGGATATTGTTAAATTGTTCTTTAAAATATTTACTTTGGATTAAATCTCTTTTCTTTTTGTTGCCAGTTGAAAGGTATTACTGTGGGAAATCCAGGGTGTGAACCTAGTATCATTTGATTATGTTTAGTTTATAGGCAGAGATGTAACAAGTCATTTCCATGCCATTTCTACTCAGATAAGGAGGCCAGTCCAATGGGAGCCAAGAACTGTACATAAATGGAAATATTAAAGATGACTCTGATTTTGTTTCACAAACCAACAAAACAAATATAATTCTATAAATCCCTTAGCGCATACCTGACCTAAGGGTTGGTGCTGACTGTAGAAGCCACAATGGTGGTGGTGTGGAGGGTGTGGGCTGGTTTTCATTATTGTGATTATTGTTAGCACAATTATTCTTGAGCAATCATGTCTGGTCTGAAGTTTGGCACAATCCTCCTGGTTTTCCAAATGGGTTGCCATCTTTTTAAATCAGGAGTTACAGTAGTTTTGCCAACGATTCACAGCATTGTTCTGGAGTTTTAACTGTGCCTCCTAGAGAACTCAGTTTATCTTGTGGTTTTTCATCTGGATGGCAGAGGAGGTTTGGCACACACAGGCACCTTTACTCCAAAACAAATGGGTTGCTTTGTGTCGGGTCTTTCTGCTTTGTCTACAAAGACAGACTCATAGCTTCGTTTCCTAAGAGCTTCTGTTATGCTCTCTACTTGGTTAAGAGCCAGTGGGCACACAAGTTTTTATCAGTCTAGTGTTTCCCCTTAAGTAGCTTAAATTTGAAATGAAAGGCAATGTGTTATGAAAACAGCACGGGTCTGGTCTCAAGAGACAGGATTCCAGTCCCTTCTCCTGTGGGTTCTGGCTCTGGACCTTGGAGCTAGGGATTTCTATATTAGCAAAACTAGCATCTCCACAAGGTAAAGAAGAGACCCCATTGTTACTTGAGGTCCCTGAAATGACAGACCTCTGATTAGATCAGGACTTGCCACTAATCAAGTCACTTTATTTCACTGGGCCTCAGTTTCCCCTAAATCAGGCATTATCAGCTAAATGCCAACAATAGCCAGAAAGGAAAAGTGAACGGGGGCAGCTCTGTGATGAGGTTCAACAGTAACTCTCTTTGGTTACATGAGGCTGAATTTTCTCTTCCCCCACCACCATCTTCCCACCCCACCCTCACCCCTAGTCCCAGGGAAAGCCAGAGTCTCCCAATTAAAAAAAAAAAATCCTTCCTTCCTATGTGACTCCAGTGGGAATAGTGTGGAAAAGAGCTGGGGGAGCGAAGAGAGGCCAAGGCCTCGGTGCCGGCTCCTCCACCCAGGATGTCCTCTGGCAGGAGCTGTGATGGATGAAACGACTGCCCTACCGAACCAAAACGGGGACAGACTAAGGCTACATAATAATAATGTGTATTTTGAAACATCTTTTTAGTTGAATATAAACCATCACCTAAAAACTACTCTTTAAATTATAATTCCCAGATAAGAGGGTATTCTCAGTTAGAACAAACTCGTCACTTTTGAGCATACATATATTTTTATCCATTCATGTCTTTTATCCATTCACTTTAAGGTTCTGAGTACTGGGCTCATGGTCCTTCTTTTCCCTCATCGAGTCAATAGTCTAGTGGAGGTCAACCTCACAGATGTAACCACACCAGACATTAGTTAACTACAGTTGAAATAAATGCCTGGAAGGAGTAGTAGGGGTGACTGACCCAGTCTAGATGCAATGAGGGGACTTCAACTGGTAAAGTCTTTGGTGCCACATGTAATGCATTGTTCATCTGCTGCCATGTCTTCATTTAACTCAGTCTCAAAGAGGTGACCAAGGGGCTGAACTTGGCCTGCCAGAAGAGGTTTATTTGGACTGTATAGTGTTGACCCACATGTCATTGTAAATTTGAATGAAAGGGTTTTAACCCTTTTAATTCTTTATCTTTCTTCTATCTAATCCTCAAGTACCACTTTGGGAGGTAGGTTGTGGTTTATTTCAAAGAATCCTGTCTGACTATTTCACTTAGCATGGTACCTTCTAAGTACATTGATGTTGCTGCAAATGGCAAGATTTTCATTTTTTATGGCTGAGTAATATTCCATTATCTGTGTGTATTTGTAGGTATGTTACCTCTCTTTGTCCATATCATATATTCTTTATCCATTCATCTACCAGTGGATACTTAGGTTGTTTCCATATTTGGCTATTGTAAATAATACTACAGTGATATAGGAATACATATATGCTTTTAACTTATTGTTTTTATTTTCTTTAGATAAATACTTAGATGTAGAATTTCTGGATTGTATTGTAGTTGTATTTTTTTTCTTTTGAGGAAACTCCATAATGTTTTGCATAGTTCCTGCCCAATTTACAACTCCACCAATGTTGTACAGGGCTCCCTTTTCTCTACATCTTCTCCAAATACTACATGATTTTCCTTATGTGTCAAATCTAAAAAACAAATAGAACAGAAACTCACTCTTAGATACAGAGAACAAACTAATGGTTGCTAGTGAGGAGGGGAATGGGGAATGGGTAGGAAGAGTGAAGCGGAATAAGAGGTACAAACCTCCAGTTTAAAGAAAAAAAGTCACAGGGATGTAATAATGTACAGCATAGGGAAAGTAGTCAATATCGTTGTAATAACATTTGCACGGTGATAGACGGTTACTAGATCTACTGTGGCGACCACATCGTGAGGAATATAAGTGTCGAATCACTATGTTGTACCACTGAAACTAATATATTTTTGTGTCAACTATACAAAAAACAAGCAGACAAACAAAGTACTCTGGCCTTGTGAGAGAGTTAGGAAAGCAAAAGGAAATAATGGAGTCAGGGTTTTACATCTGTTCTCTGCTCTTCGGGAGCCAAAAACTTAGGAAGGCTTGAGAGGGTCTCCAGTGGTCCTGGCTCCAGGCTGTGCTTCTTGTCCCAGTGAATTACCTCCTCAAATCAAACCAGAGATCACAGATGGCAAGAGAGTATCTGCAGCCTGTCCTCACCACTGGAGGGAAATGTTGAGGGTCTTTCAGTGGTGTTTTTATTCCAAGCAGAGCGCTCTCTGCATTTCCTGTGTGGAGGAGGAGAATGGTTGCGGATTTGGTCCAGACCAAATCCTGGACCATATGTGTGCAGCAAACCCAGGCCGTGGCGCTGCTGGTCTCCCATTTCAAGTTATTCTCCTCTGTCGCGAGTTCCACACCGAAAAACAACCACCACCAGTGCCATATGGTTTCAAAGATCAAAGGCCCCAGTTTTGAATATATTTCAAGCTGACTGTACTTCAAATGTTTTAAATATGTTCCTCCAGATGGGAAGCATGGAGCATTAACGAGGTAAACCACATGTGCGTGAGCCGTGATGTGGTCTGTGCAGGACAGTGAAAAGTGAATGCCACTGATCCGTGTGTTTGTCTTCCTCTCAGGTTCGCATCTTCACGTATCTCATTGGACGAGAGGCGGCTTTTGCAGACAATCTCAAATGGATGGCCTGTGCCAACAAAGGTAGGTCCCTCCAGTGCTCTTTGCTCTGAAGGCCTTCTCCTCGGATGTGCAGAAATTGAAATAGTCATGAGGAATCAGAGAATTCTAGGAGAGGGCTGTGAGTTCTAAAATAAGATCTGAGTGTTTCTACATGATTTTTCATAAACTTGTAACAGCTTCTCTCAAAATATGCTGATCAATTTTGAGGACATAGTCAAGGTGAGAGGTTTAAGCCTCTCCACCCTGCTGCTTAGGAGCAACCTCGGGAGAATCACTGGGGCAGAGCTGTGTGTATGTGCACACACTGAATATCCATGTGCTTGCTCGGTATTCCCAGCCCTGACTATTAGGCAGGGCCTCAACACTTTCTGGCCAATAGTCTATGAGCAAAACCAACCTGGGTCATTTCCAGGTTAATGAATTTACGAGCTGTTGTGGTGGTGTCTATACTTTCTTTGGCTCTTGTGAACTCTGAAGCTACGTGATGGAAAAGTCATGAAATGGAGCAACTTTCATCAGCCTGGGTCCCTGAATGACCATATGGAGCAAATGCCTTCCCACTCATGCTGCCCCCTGCCATCACCAACCCACTCTGCATACATAGTGTGTGTGATAAACCTCTATGTTACACCACTGAGGTTTCTGGTTTGATGTGTTTCCATAGCATGACTTAGCCTACCCAACTAATTAAGTCAGTTAATTCTAGCCTTAATGTTCTAATTTTCAAAATGGAAATGGTGAAAATAGTTCTTCCTTTGATTCTCATTAAATGTAAGGATTAGTAAAATGATGCATGTTAGCAGCCTAGTTCAGTACTGAGACATAGTAAGAGCAATAATTGTTGGCTTCCCTATATTCACAGGTTAATTGATTAGTGACCTCCTGCTGTATGTAAGGAACAGTGCTTTGGGGAAGGCACAGGGAGGGAAGTAACAGGCCCTCCAGTCTATAAAGGGCTTCTTTTCATTGTAGAGCAACTGAGAAGGCAAAACATAGGAGCCAAATAGGTGGTAGAGTCCAGATTCCTTGAGTCTGAACACAGATTTCATGAGTTTAAACCCAACCTCCATCATCCACCAACCATTTGAAAGTTACAAAACCTATCTGGGTCTGAGTTATGTCACGTACAGAACAAGGCAAGTGATGATACCTGCCCCATACAGAGGTTGTGAGCAAGCACAGAATGAATCTGCGTAAGTAAAGCTGGTTGCTCAGTGTGGGGCACAAAAATGCCCTGCATTATTTCCTGGCATCACGTCGATCTGTGCACATGTCTTATTTCCCTCCTGAGGCTACAGACTCTATGAGGGCAGCCTTTGACTCTGTTTTCATCTTGAGCACTGACAGAGTCCAGCCTCCTGCCTTACTCAGAGTGGGTGATCATTTGATATTCCTAAAATGAGTGAATTGATTCTAAATACTAATAAAGGAAGATCTGTTCTGTTGCTCATCTGTTGGTATTGATGGATGCCAACGGTCTATTTTTATATTGTCTCATAACTCATCCTTTATAAAAGTTTATACCTCAGTGGACTAAAGAGGACCCAGTGAAGGCTTCGCAGGTCTCACTCTAGTTTTAGTGACTTAAAACAAAGTTATTTTAGTTGCAAGCAACCAAAGTTCCTCCCTAAAATTTGAAAAAAAAGGAGTGTTTTGGAGACAAAGAGGGGTGACTCAGAATTTAGATTGGGAAGGAAAGTTTGTGTCCCATGAGGACCAGGGAGCTGTGTTTTTATTTTTCTTTCTCTTGGTTTCTTTCTACACTCCATGATGTTCTTCTTCTTCATAGGTAGACCTTCTCTGCTAGGGCTTGTGCATGTTCAGAAATGGCCACCCTGTCCCATGCATACCCATCTATCCACACAACACAGATTGTGGGCAAGGCATGATATTACAAAGGAATTTCTGTCTTCTCAATTTGAGGCTGATCTGCGACTCTAAGTTGTGATTTTAAGTTTCCCACATCCCTCCCCCCAAAAGAGTAGCACGATCAGCTTGGACTAGGTCTCCCTACTGCTGCATTGGGTATGGGCAGAGGTAAGCCCATAGAGAAAAATATGTGCACTCTGAGGGGCTCGGCATTGTGGATGGGTGGATGTGGGAAGTTCTCAGAATAGATGCACAGTCAGGCAAATAAACCTCACCCAGAATTTCTTTCCCTCTTTGTGGCATTGTCTTTAAGTATCTGCTTCTTCTTGGAACAATATTTTAAGCAAGTCTCAGTTTCCTTTTTGAAAAAGTGGAGACTTGCATGGAAGTCTTAACATTTCCTTGAGGCTTTAGAATAACATATCCTACGATTATTTTCATTTATTGGCCGGCTTGCCTCACTGTAGGTATCAGTAACTCTGATCATCCTAGAGTAATGCATTTGGCTTCATTTCAGGGGGACATATGGGAGGAATGTCGCCACAAGGGGATGAAAGCTGAGTGCATCCTATATTTCCTCTGAGGAAAGAGACCATACTTGAAATAATGTTTGGAACTTTGTTGACATTTGTAAATCTTGAGTGAACTACATTTTTCCTGTTTTTTTCCCCTTTTATTCTGTGGTCTTGAAAAAATGAGTTCCTTTCCATTTTTAAAAAAAATTTGCTGGTATTCCTGCCACATCAGATTGCACTTCTTCCCATCAGCTAGTATGCATTTAGTCATGGGTTATTGTTTTTACCACTGTCTGTGTCCAGCTGATGAAAATTACTCAAATTGAAGTCTTGTCTTAATCAACTAATATTACACCATAATTTAGTTTTAGTCATTGTTTATAAGAATCTTTGAAGCATCCTTTTGAAGACAGTTGAGTCAACTCAGAGTATTTCAGGGCCTGGCTATAGAATATAGCCCTTTAGATTTAAAAGTTCTGAGTACAGCAACTTGGGAAATCCAAGGAGGTAATAGTAGCTGCTTGGCTAGCTGGGCCTTGGATTCCACAGTGATTCTCCTTCTCTTCCTGTCTAAATCCAGTCATTTCCTTCCCTGCCAGAGCCAGTCCCTCTCAAAAGTTTCACCTTCCTTACTCTGCTTCTCCTCTAAAGGGCCTTGGGAATAAAATGTCATTGTTTACCACTCTTCAAAGTAGCAGTTGCCATCAAAATGTTAGGTTCCAGTCATCTGTGCCCATATAAACATTGGCTTCATGTTGCGTCAGTTATGGGGTTTTAGACCACGTAACATCAGTGAGCAAGTATTCTTCTATGGTCATTAATTAAATCATTGTTTATAGTCTCAGATTGTTATAGTATGGAGGCAGCATAACATTTTTCATCTCAAGTGACATGAGGTCCAGAGGGGGCCCCCCTTACATATTTTTGTCCTGACTCAGACAAGTTCTTTGGTGAAATGAGTCATTAACATTCGGGGGCCAGAGCAGACTCAGGAAGAGCCCAGGGGAGCCCAAAGAGAAGCTTGTTGGCGGACCAACCAGGCCTGGCCAGAGTGGCCCAAGGGAGGAGCAGGAACCATCAGCGCCCACACACCTTGCCCAGTCTGAGGTCAAGGACCCACCATCAGTAGAGAATTTCTTGCTTGAAAGTCTGGTAGCCAGGGATGGAGACTGTTCTCAGCCAGAGAACCTCAGACATGTTCCCTGGAAATGAATGTCTGGGGACATGTATACCCCTTGCAGCAGTTCTCTGCCTCTTCCAATGTACTAGCAAAATCCAGGGAGGCCTGGAGCTCACTAGTTTGTTTTGTTCTATGCATAAGTAGGTCTTTTCTTGAGGGGAAAAAGCCCTAATGAGGCAAAGCAGCAAACCATTTTAAATACATTAAAACAGTCGTTGCCACTGTACAATGGCTTGAGGAATATAAAGTTCTGAGTTCACACTATTGGGTAAATAAGTGAACTGGGAAAACTGAACAGAGGGACCGATGAGCCCAGATATGCCATAAAGCCCTGATGACCTTCTCTAATGCTCAGTGTGCCAAGATTTTAAATAAGCACTGCCTGAATCTCCTTCAGAAATCACGGTGGTTGGAGTGTTTTCCAGCTGTGCAAATAAAGAAGGGCCTCCGTGTTTGGGTTCTCAACCAATCAGTCATCGTTAGGTCAAATGGAAATGCCACATGAGTCTCTCTTGGTTGTCTGCTCAGCTTGTCCCTCTTTGATAGGTCAATGGTCATTCTCTCCTTTTTAGAAAGCTAACTAGTGGCCTAAGCCCTCCTCAGAAGTTCAGACCCATAGTCCTTTTCCAGTAAAAAATTCCTACCCTCTGTATTTCTAAGTGTCTTGGTGCCTGAAAGATAGCTTCAGATTTATGAGGCCAAAATGGTTGTAGGTGAGGTAGGGGAAACGTGGCAATTAAAACGTACTATTCTGAAACAGATGGAAGAAGGCAAAAATGACAGCTATTCAGATATCTTTGTGTAATATTTTTGTACCTTTTGACCAGTGTCTCCCCAATCCCCCTAATGCTGAGCCCCTGATAACCATCATTTTACTTTCTGTGCCTTAAAGTTAAACTTTTTTAGATTCCATATGGATTCCACATATAAGTGATATCATATAATGTTAGTCTCTCTGTCCGACTTACCTCGCTTAGCATAATATTCTGTAGGTCAGTCCATGTTGTTGCAAATGACAAGATTTCCTTCTTTCTCATAGCTGAATAATGCACCATTATGTGTGTGTGTATGTGTATTGATGGACACTTAAGTTATGTACATTCCATAGAACATAAAGATGGTGCTACTGTTGTTTATAGCAACTAAGGATGACAAACTGAGTGTCAGGTAGAGTGCAAAGTACTTTTGTGTATTATTTCTTTTGACCCTCACTAAAGCTCTGTTAGGTACTTGAGAAGAAAACTGAGATTTAGTTTTCTTGTTTCAGGTTACAGCTAGCAGGTGGCAGAGCCAGGATTCAGGCCCAGTTGATCCAAAGCCTGAGCCTAACTCTTCACCAGGATATGAGGTTGCCTCTCTTCAGGGAGAAGAAAATCATGTCTCATAAGGACTCTTGCATGTCTTCCATAACTTGAAAGACTCCAGAAAAAGAAATGTAGAGGTTGAGAAAAGACTCTGTCAGCTAATAAAGGCTAGGCTGGGATGTCTACACAGCCTGTATGTTCCAGAAATGGTCCTGCCTCAGCTTGCATAGGCATGTAGTTCTGTTTCTGACATTTTACAAATGGGGACATTAAGGCTATGAGAAGAGATGATGGTTGGTCTGTGGGTACTGTGATAGAACTACAGACAGGCCAACATTCCTAGCTTCATCACATAATCCTTTAAATTACCTTTTTCTAACATGCCATTTGAAATTTAAAATGTAGTATTATTTACAAAGGAAAAGGCCTGTTTCTAAATTTGAGAGTCTGGCTGATCCTGATGGCTTCACACTCAAGTGCCCCATTCTCCAGGTTGGCACATGCCCATTGGGGATGTGGGGTGGGCCTCTCCACCCTCAAGGTCATTCTCTCCTGGTCATCCCCCATGTGCTTTCCAATTCATTGAACATGTGCCCTTTGGCTTTAGGGTCCAACAGACTTCTTGCTGGATGTCTGTGAAGATCCAAGGAGATGTGGAGGTAGAAAGTTATTTTAAATTTATATATCTTTTTACAGAAGTAAGTGCTTTGTCAGTAGCATGTGATGTTGCTTGGGAGGAGGAAGATGAAGGAGAATACTGCCAGAGTGTTTCAAGAACACTGTTATCCAGAAGGGATGTAAATGAGGGCACACCATCACCTTCCCTGCCCTTCATTGCCATGAGAAGACTGGAATCTGGGCACTGGCTTTGTCGCCAGCAGGTCTTATTCAGAGGGGAAAGAGTATAAGGACTCAATGGGAGTAGTGTGCATCACACCAAAGGTGGAACAAGGACCTTGGCAGGGGACGTAGACAGCCAGGGTCTCCCACTGAGGGGCAGGCCCAGGGCTCTCAGCTCTGACGTCATGGCAAAGCGGAGTAATGAGTGATGGAGCATCTCATGCAAAGGCACCTTTTAGACAAGGGACCCTTCAGAAATCTCAAAGTAAGGGTGGTAGAACCTCAGAAATACAAAGTACCAGGCTGTGTGTGGTTTATCGCATTGAATAGTTGTAACCTGTAGTTCACAGGAGACTCTGCAAGGGAATAAAGTAAATAAATAGATGTTACATAGAAAAATGAGAAGACCATTTGTAATAGGTGGCTAATTACAGCATTAATTACTCCTTGGTAATTACCGAATGATTGCTGATTCTGTTTTCCTACATGATATATGAAGTCCAAAAAGGCACATTAAAGAAGAGAATAAACATTCAAGAGCTAGAATTTAAAAGGAAAAAAAAAGGTGGGGAGTGGGAAGGAGGGAAAAGGGCCAGTGCGGAGAATGTAAAGGGAAAATAAGGGAAGCGTCTATGGTTACAGCCAAAGCATCCAGCCCTCAGAGACTTCCTGTTATCCATCAAAAGTCCATTTGTTAACTAAAACTTAGACGAAAACATTTAAAAACAAGAAGAGTCTTTCAGAAAGGTTTGAGATTTTAATAGGTTGGGGTTGGATTATTAAATCTGCATTAAACTTTGCAGTATACATTATTAGTATTATTTTTATAATTCCAGCTTTTCTTACCTTTTATACATCCACATCTCTGGTCTGTGTATCGAACTATAAGTTAGAACTATGGGCTGGGTATTGAGTAGCTTTTTGGTGCTAATTAATGAGCATTTTTCAGAAACTTCATGGAGAACCACCTACTTCCCTACCCCATCCTCAACCTTTCCTAGCCCCGTAGACACGGACAGCCCGGTAGGCACACCCTGCTTGAGGAGGACCTCTGAGCCGCCGTGTCTGTCCTTTTTCTAACACAGGAAGAGGCAGTATCTTCAGTGGTTAAGAGCAGTGTTTTTGATCAGATGAAGCTGGATTCAGACTGATATGGGACAAATCACTACATTCTCTGTGTTCTGTTTCCCGGCTGTACAATGAATACAGGAGTAAGTGAATCAGAGTAAGAGTCACTGCTTCGCTAATCATTCCCACTAACTTGTGTGCCTGGCTCTGGGAATCCTGGTTCCCACAAGACAAGCACCAGTTTTTTGTAACATCTCATGGACCTAATATTCCAGGGAAAGAGAACATAGGATACAAGCAAGTCAGAAGTCAACGGCAGATTAATCTTCTGAAGGAAGCGAAGGCACGGTGAGGTGAGAGGAAATAAGTTTAGACAGCTGAACCCTGCATGATAAACAAGACCCAGTCATGGAGAGATTGGAGAAAAGGTATGCCAGGCAGAGGGTATGGGAAGCACCAAAGTCTGAGAGGGGAATGAACTTGGCCTGTGAGTGGAAGGGAAAGGCCAGAGAGCTGAAAAAATGAGACCAATGGTGAGAAAACAAGAAGGGGTGAGGTCATCCAGATGGGTGGCAGGCAATCGAAGGAGAGTCTTGGTGGTCTGGATAAGAAATCGGGATTTTATTCTAACTCTAAATAGAACCTGTTTCAGGATCTTAAGCATGGAGATGATAACTGCTTTATAATTTTAGATGATCCCTCTGGCTGCTGCAAGGAGCCTAGATAACATGGAGAGGGCTCTGGGGAAGTTGTTGCTGTACTATACGGCAGAGAGACCCCAGAGTCTGGAGTGGGCCGGGGAGGTGGATTTTAGATATTTTATGAAGATAGGACCAGAAGAACATGCTTGTGGATTAGATGTGAGGTGGGGTGAGCAAATGATGGCTGTCAAGGACAGTTCTTATGTTTTATACCTAAATTGGGGAGTGGCACCCTTTACTGAGATGCAGAAGACAGAGTCAGGCGAGGAACATGTTTGGCGAGGGAAATCAGGAGCTGGCTTGGGACGAGTTCAGTCTGAGAATCCTGCTAGTCATCCTGTGGAGGTGTCAGGTATACAGTTGGCAGTGGGTCTGGCGTTCTGGGGAGAAGCCAGAGTTTTGTAGCTTCTCAGAACTTTGACTAGGACAAGCAATGCCAAGTAAGGATGATCTCAGCTCCATCCTGTCCAAATGTGTGGCGGTTTTTCCTTTCCACTCCCCTCTATGCTAATGAGCTGTCTTTCCCATCCTCCTCATTGTATTCATTCCCTTTCTTCTCTTGGCCCTATTTTGAAAAACCCAAATCAAGGATTTTTACTGTTGGCTTTGAGGATTAAGAAAATATAGACAACCAAGAAGAACTGCTCCTAAGAGATGTTGTCTTTACTGCACACTGGGCACAGT
>PVKM010035722.1:0-15069 GCA_004027735.1 Carollia perspicillata | reverse complement strand
CCAACTTACACCATACACAAAAATAAATTCAAGATGGATAAAAGACTTAAATATAAGCCGTGACACCATTAAAATCCTAGAGGAGAACATAGGCAGGAAAATCTCAGATATCTCACGCAGCAACATTTTTACTGATATGTCCCCCAGAGCAAGGGATATAAAGGAAAGAATAAACAAATGGGATCTCATCAAAATAAAATGCTTCTGCACAGCTAAAGAAAACAGCATTAAAATAAAAAGAGACCCAACTATATGGGAAAACATATTTGCCAATGATACCTCAGACAAGGGTTTAATCTTCAAAATATACAAAGAACTTACACGACTCCACTCCAAGAAGATAAGCAACCCAATTAAAAAATGGGCAAAGGATTTGGACAGACATTTCTCCAAGGAGGACATACAGAGGATTCAGAGACACATGAAAAGATGCTCAATATCGCTAGCCATCAGAGAAATGCAAACTAAAACCACAATGAGATACCACTTTACACTGGTCTGAATGGTCACCATAAACAAAGCAACAAACAAGTGTTGGAGAGGTTGTGGAGAAAAGGGGAACCTAGTGCACTGGTTGGTGGGATTGCAGACTGGTACAACCACTATGGAAAACAGTATGGAATTTTCTCAGAAAACTAAAAATGGAACTGCCTTTTGACCCAGCAATTCCACTGCTAGGATAATATCCCAAGAACCCTGAAACACCATTCCAAAAGAACCTATGCACCCCAGTGTTCATAGCAGCACAATTTACAATAGCCTAGTGTTGGAAGCAACCTAGGTGCCCATCAGTAAATGAATGGATCAAAAAACTATGGTACATGTACACAGTGGAATTCTATGTGGCAGAAAGAAAGAAGGAGCTTCTACCCTATGCAACAGCATGGATGGAACTGGAAAGCATTATGCTAAGTGAAATAAGCCAAACGGTGAAAGACAAATACCACATGATCTCACCTTTAACAGGAACCTAAGCAACAAAACAAACAAGCAAGCAAAATATAACCAAAGACATTGAAACAGAAAACAGGATGACAGTAACCAGAGGAGAGAAGGGAGGGAATTTCAGGGGAAAAAGGGAAGGGATTATAGGAACAAGTATAAAGGACCCATGGACAAAAACTAAGGGGGGTGGAAATGGGAGGGAGGTGGAGAGCACTGGCAGGGGTGGTGGACTGGGATGGGAGTAAAAGACAGAAAACTGTACTTGAATAACAATTAAAATAAAATTTAAAAAAAAAAGAAAGAAAAGCTTTATTCCTACTATATGGTCCTCATAATATAGTTCAAAATGAGGAATTACCTACTGAATATACTATTTAATCTGTTTGTCATGTTGCAGATAAGTGATCATTATGTAACTTTTAAGGACAGAGTTATTAAGAATCGATCTTTTATTTCTACTGATGCAAAACACCTGATAACAAACTGATGTAACTCTAATAAGAATGGCTGTAATAAAATTCAGTGCCTTAACATGTTTTAATGATTCATGTGACAGTTGTTACGTATTTGGATGAATTGCTAAAGTGCTAAAATATGTTGTTATCCCTCACCTGATCAGCAGTTAAAAGGACAGGTTGTAAATTCAAAGCCAGCATTTGCTTTGCAAAACACATCTTCAAGTATTCTGTCAGATTCTGAAATAAAATTTATTCTTAGAAAAACTAAGCATTGAAAGAGTCTTAGCATAAGACCACGTTGATGGTTTTAGAAACATGAAAGTATATAAGGAGTATTATACAAAATGGTTCTGAGACTACTTGATTTTGCATATTCACGAATAATTATGTAATATAATAAGCTTATTCTAATTTAGTTTCACAGATGGTCTTTCACTGAAGGGAAGAGGATTTTGTACAAAGCACATGTATGAGAATTCTGCTTTGATATATTTAAGAAGCTATGTGTGTATTGGCGTTTAAGCAGTTACATGTCTTTGTGCTGTTCATCATGCTCATAGTATTTGGTAAATACATTGTACAGCATGAGTCCCCAGCTGGGCTACACAGCAGGAGGTGAGCAGCGGGCTAGTGAGCAAAGCCTCATCTGTGTGTACAGCCACGCCCCATGGCTCACGTTACCACCCGGGCTCCGCCTCCTGTCAGATCAGTGGTGGCAGACTGTTATAGGAGCACGAGCCCTACTGGGACCTGCACGTGTGAGGGATCTGGGTTGCATGCTCCTTGTGACAATCTGATGCCTGGTGGTCTGAGGTGGAGCTGAGGGGGCGATGCTAGTGCTGAGGGGAGGCTGCAAATACAGACTGTCTTTAGCAGAGAGGTTTGACTGCACAGAGATCATAATGAATCAGTTGCTTGCAGGCTCGTGTCAAAGCGTTATCAGGGAGTGGCGAGTGACTAATTGAGATGCACCTGGTGGCAGGCTTTAAGTCAGAATCAGACACTTTTTTTAGTGCACACGTGGCTCGCCCATTATATTACTTACCGCTTCTGTCTGCACCTCTTGCCCGCACCGTGCACTTGTTTCGATCACAGTTTTGGGAAGCCCACATGCTAACCCTGGCATGGGGTGAGTTGTATAATTATTTCATTATATATTATAATGCAGTAATGGAAATAAAGTGCCAATAAATGTAATGCACTTGAATGATCGTAAAGCCACCCCCTGCCCCCATCCATGGAAAAAATTGTCTTCTACAAAACTGGTCCCTGGTGCCAAAAAGGTCAGGGACCACTGTACAGGGTTCACTAAGAAAAACATTAGGACATTCATGTTACAATGAACAATGTACTGTCAGCAACTCAAGGAGCTTGTATTCTGTGGGGGGAAATGGGCATACAGTCAGAGCCCCAGGGTATGGTGTGACAGAGACCTACAGAATCACGTGGCCTGACTATATTATGCTATTAGAACTGGGAGGCCTAACGGGAGAAAAATATTGGTGAGTACCAAAAGCGTGTGAGGCCCTCTCTTGCACTGAGTAGTTTAATTATAAAACGCCACAACAGATGAAAACACACACACATTTTGGAGCATGTTAGGGGCTTGGAAGACCATGGTATGGCTGTATAGATGTGATAGCATCATTGTTAACACCCCAGCACCTGGCTTTCCTGCCCCCAATCTTGCCTGCACTACTGTCTGTGGAAACTTGAGAAATAGAGACAACAGTCCTTAATAGGGCTGCTGTGAGGATCTAATGATAACGAATATGGAACCTGATAAATACTATGTCTCCAGGAACATTTGTCAATGTTGTTAACAATGGTTCTATATGTTTAGGTCAACAAATTTTGTTTTCTTTCTTTGCTGATTTTAGATTTTGGTTTTGGTAGACAATATTATCTAAGGAAATTTTTTCTTTACATCAGAGGGGTGAAGTGACGTGACCAAGGAACTTGAGTGGTAACCAGAAATACGGATCCACCTCGAATTGCAAACATTTTGAATAAACAAGTTCTTAAGGAATTCAGTCCCTAATAAAATATGATTATTCTGTGTCCTTTGTTTACTTGTTTATTAGAGAGAACTGCCCTCAGAACGCCTAACGACTCGAACCAACTCCCACATCTAGGAAAGGGAAGAACAAGGCCTGAGAGATACCCTGTGATTGTAGAAGCTTCTTCCTATTCTTCCTACTCTAATCTACAGGGTTCAGATATAGCACTTCTTTTAAAACTATCCTTTTCACCAGAAGCAGAGTAAATAACTTGCAGAGCCATGTCTTTCGGCAGTCAGTCTTTCAAAGCCTTTTCAAATATTTTACTCAACACTGTGTTTACAACAAACATTCTTATTTTGTTGCAACTGACAAGGGCATATAGGACAATTACAGTTGGTTCTCTCTCAGACTTTTGACTTGTCCTCTCAGCAAAGATATTATCTGGGGTTTTAGCTATTTATACTAATGTGTGCTTGTTTTTCTAAAGGCTTGTGGCAAATATTTGGCAAGCTCACCAACTGTAAATATCACATATCACAAACTAATTCTGCCTTATGACCCAGTGATTCCATGGACCCTGGGAATATGCCCTAAGAGCCCCGAAACAGCAATTCACAAGGACTTAGGCAACCCTATGTTCATAGCAGCTCTATTTACAATAGCTGGGTGTTGGAAACAGCCCAAGTGGCCATCTGTAGATGAATGGATTAAAAAACTGTGGTACATTTATGCAATGGAATACTATGCAGCAGAAAGAAAGAAGGAAGCCCTACATTTTGCCACGGCATGGATAGAACTAGAGACTATTATGCTACATGAAGTAAGCCAGTTGGTGAAAGATAAATACCATGGAGGTTCACTCATAACGGGAATCTAATAAACAAAATGAACTAATGAGAAAAATAGAACCAGAGACGTGGAAGCATGAGACAGACTGACAGCTGCAGGAGGAGAGGTGGAAGAAAAGGAAGGGACTAGTCAAAGAACATGTACGAAGGACTCACAGACACAGATGGGAGAAAGGGGATTGACTGTGGACAAGACAGGGCACTGGGTGGAGGGTGACAAAAGGAAAAAAAAAGAAATTGGGACAACTGTAATAAATAAACAATTTAAAATGTAAGAATTAAAAAATAATTTTGTTATATTTAATACATTCACTCTTCTCTTACATTTATTTTTAAAATCTCAACATGGAATTTTTAGTTAAACTTAAGAATACAACATTCACCTGGCTGGGTGGCTCAGTGGATTGAGTGCCATCCTGTGAACCAAAGGGTTGCTGGTTCGATACCCAGTCAGGGCACATGCCTGGGTTGTGGGCCAGGTCCCCAGTGGGAGGCACATGAGAGGCAACCACACATTGATGTCTCTCTCCTTCTCTTTCTCTCTCCCTTCCCCTCTTTCTAAAAACAAAGAATACAACATTTAGAGGAAAATAACCCTACTTAGATAGAGGAGAAATAAATCTAGCTAGAAATCTCTAATTGGAAGTTTCAGTGTTCTTTGGAGTAAAACAGAGGTAATCCTGTCATGAGTATTAGTGTCTCCTTACTACTCACTCTTTTAATGGTAACCAGTCATTTTTGGTGTTATCTTTTTCTCCCTCTGGTAAATATACTTGAAAAACTCTGCCTTGTGGGCCGTGAGCATTTCTTAGCTATTTGCAATATAAAATTCTTTGCTTCATCTGGAAAAGGCCGAACTAAATAAATTGTCTCTGGAAGAGCACAGTAGTACAAGATTTTAACCACCTTATTCCTGAGAGATTATTTTAATATTTATGTCGCAAAAAAAAAGAGGAGAGAATGAAAGCACAAATTTTGCATCTCATTCTAGGTCATGAGAAAGTTCTCATTAATGCTTTTTGTAATGCAGTTATTTAAAAAGAGAGGGAAAGACCCCCTGCTGCAATGATAGGAAAGATGTTATATAAACGACACTGTGTTAACTACGCTGGTCATACAAAGGTGGCAGGATGCCTTGACCTAAGGCTCCGATGTCCAGATCACAAATACACAGCCTGACAGCAGACGAAGTGTGGGGGCCGCATCTCAGAGGAAGGTGGCAGGTGGTGGGAACCAAACTGAGGAGCATTTGGACTTTCAAACTGTTTTTATCAATAGCTGTGGGACATTAAGCGTGATGATTTTCATCGATGTTTAGGAAATAAGAAGAATTTTGTTAAACATATATTGACGAATAGATATCTTTTGAGAATTTGTTTTACTCGTACACTTTGCAGAAAGAACCTATTAATTAATGTAGTATTTGTCAAAGAGAAGAGAAACCTCTCCTAATTTCAGTCAATAATATTCTTAAAAGAAAAATAGTAAAGCTATGAAGCTAATGATTCTGAAAATTTATTAAAATATTGATATTTATAGAAAAAAATGGGTTTTGTTTATATTTTAATTGGCAAATGAAATAATAGCTCCCTGAATTATACATGAATAAAAGGTACAGGCTAGTAGAAGTATATACATATACATGTCTTTATTAAACAGGCCATTCAATTTCCATTGCCAACTTAAAGTATTATTTTTAGGACTCAAAAATTAGTGTCATATTATGCTAAATATTTTTTCAATCATTCGTTCTAGGAGTTTATAAAATAAGCATATTAAGGAAGGGAAATGCTACTGCTTGGAGCAAGTTCTTTGGAGTTGGTGATATTTATTAAAAATAAATATTACTGACGGAATGCATTACTCTTTATGATCAGTCAATTCAATTTTTTAAAACTAATCAATCATTATTTTTTGAGTTTAGAATAATCCAGCCAGTTGTGATTATTCGGTCATCCACATAAAAGGTACATCTAGCTATTTGGGTGGATCATAATTTAGCAATTAAATGAGTCACCAGATGTGTGTGATTAAAGATGTCAAAAATGACTGTGTACGGGTGCCAGGTGGGCACTAGGACTTACCAGGGGCAATCACCCCATAAGTTATGTAAATGTCTAATCACTATGCAGCAGAGCTGGAACTAATATACTATGGAACACCAACTGTAATTGAAAAATAAAAATTAATTAATTAATTAATTAATTAAATGAAATCGTTGGGAATGAGTGTTACTTAAAAATCATTGCAGCTGCTTATTTATTTGCAAAGTTCTCAATGTAGGAACTGTGACTGATGCCACTCTGGCACAGGGCTCACAGATAGTATTCCATAAATGCTGCTGGGAATAATACAGTTTAGGGAATTACTTGTGACTTTGAATACTTACGAAATCTGCAATGGCGTCCTTCTTCAAAAAGCCAGACCATAATTGCTTTTTAAACCTACGTTTACAAAATAGGGACAGCAGCTTTTTTCGTGACTTTTTGTTTTGCTTTTCAGGAAGACACTTGAACCAAAATGTTTCCTGCTGTTTAAAATCACTTTTTATTGGTTGTTGTTAACCAGTTATGTGCACCTATACGATAAGGACTCCTCTGGCTACCCGAAGGCATCTTCAATGCCAGCCAGTAGTTCACTTGTATGTAAACATATATATTTTTCTTTTATTTAATCCAGATGAATCTATCATAGAAACATAATTTATATTTATAATATAAATATTTATAAACAAATGTAATGTTTTGTTATTATCTGTGCAAAAAAAGTCAATTAATCCAATTCAATCTGGAAAATACTTCAATTTTATCAACATGTAGATAACATATTTAACTGCATGGGTATTTCTCTAGTAATTCCTCATGAGTGAGTCTGTTTTGTAAGCCAATCTGAAGTCAGACTTACGTAAGATTACTTAGACCATTTAATATTGGGCCTTAAATTTCTCTAATTTGAATGGAATGCAGGTAAGAAAATAGTCATATTTTTCTGACTCTTCTAATTTAGTGTCTTTAATTTTATATTACATAAATTACATGTGGCTGCACTTATTACAGGAGACCATTTAAAAGCTGAGTGGTCCATTTACCTGAATCTTTAGCACCTGAAACCTTTTTTGCAAATAATAATATTGCCTTGCAAGTTGGAACATAATTTTTCTTTGCAACTATTTTCACACCTATTATCTCTTTTCCTTGGGATATTCTTGGAAGAGACACTGGGCACAGGGGTATTGCCTATATTTCATTGTAGAGAAGATTGACCTCCAGTGATATTAAATGACATTTGAAAGCCCCAGGTCGAGTCACAAAAGACCCATACAATATTTCAGTCTTACGAGGGAAAACATCACCATAGCCACGGAATCAGTGGAAATTTAATAGGACATCCTCAGCCTTGCTAGTAACTTTGGTGAGCCTTTGAGTCTCTCTCCAAAACATTTCAAGGGTCCAGCCACTTCTCTCCATTTCTATCACTGCCTTGCTTTGGGTGCTCCCTAAGTCAGCGGGCTCGAAGTTGTTCTTCCTTCTTCCATGATTTTACTCTCCTAATCTACTGTCCAAAATGGGCTAAGAGACTTTCTCAGGGCCACACAATTATTCAAATGCAGAGCCTGGAGAAAAACCACCTCTTCTGGTATTTGATTCCTCAATGAAAATATAAACTCCTCGAAGGCAGATATGACGCATCACTGCCAGTGTCTGGCCAAGAGTCGTACGCATAATAGGTACATCATAAACACCCTGATTAAATGTCATCATAAGACCTTGGCTAAATCAAGCATCTTATTAAATCAAGCGTACCTTGCCCCCGTGCAATAGTGGTGGTTACGGAACCGGCAAATGTTAAAATATCCACAGGCTACATCTTGAGTTACTTTCAGAGTTGCAGTTTTAAACCCGCAGTCACAAGGGGCAGCTTCCTAATACACTTCTATTTATATTGTTTCCTCCTATATTTAGCCAAACCCCTTCCAGCAGGGACATTTCAAATATCCAGAAGTAAAAGCAAGCTTTTAGCCTTAACCTTAATTGATGCTCTAAGGCTGAAAAACCCCTTCAGCAATGAGGTTCCTCGGCTGGATAAAGCACTGCGTCCTAGAAGGGTCCCACACTGCATTCCTTCTCATCTTTCTCCACACCAGCCGGCTGCTGCCTGGCAATTCAAGAAGACAGTGCTTAAAAGGACTTGCAAGTCTGACAAAAAAAAGTTGGGGAAATTGATTGGTATTTAGAGTTTAGTGGTCTCCTATGGGTTTTCCTGGGTTTCTGTGACTGATTTTGATGAAGTGCTTTTATTTGTCTCTCCGCCCAGAGACTGCAGATGAATTTGCAATAGAGCAGCATGCCTTCTCTTTAGCTTTGTCAGGCACCACTTAGACGTGTTATAATTTATTTTCCAGGAAAAATATTTCTCATGAGGGCTTCTGGCTAACACAGTTATAAAGCAGCTGGCTACTGTTCAGCCTGTTGTCTGCCGGCAGCTGGGCTTCCCTGGAAAGGCTGAAAAGAAACACGACTGTGGGGGAAAGTTGTGGAAGGTGGGGCAGAGACCCATCGTCCTGCCGGTGCAGGCTGGAGTCTGCTCCTCCCGGCTGCTACGGTGGCTGACACGTTGGAAAACGTCCTATTAAGTCTTGCAGGGAGTGTGGTTACTACGTGTGTGTGTGTGAGAGACCGTAGAGTGAAGTCTGTCTTAAACAGGCATTGGCCTGTTCTAGTCATTGTACGGGCTTGAAACTGCCCTCGAAAATTCACGCACTCGCCCAGCTATTTTTCCAAATGTAAAACATTCCACATAGAGCTTCAAATCATTGCTTTGCGTAGTTTAAAGAAACATCTTTTTTAAAACGCAACACTGAGTTCACACGTTTTGTGAGAAAATGTTCATGTTATAAGAGGTAAGAGGAACTGAGGTTAACTGATCGTAAGTAATGTTCCTAGCTGCACCCTCCCTCTGGGGCACGTACTGGAAACTCGCCCAGCTATTCCGCCTATCTTTTTATTAGTGTGTCCACCAGGAGCCACCACATCTCAGACATTCTCAGTGGTAACACAACATTGGTATGGACCACTGAGAAACCAAAAATTCTGCCAGGTAACACTGTATTTCTTATCCCTTCAAATTTGCTTTTTTTTTTTCATTGAAAGAACTCTTTCAGAGTTATCTATATACACTTAGATTTTTACCATAGCATTCTTTTACATAAAAAGGAAATCTTAAGGTAAACAATTGTTTTTAAAAAATGCTTAGAACTTCTTCACTCCGTATGAAATTTTTCTGAATCATTCTTCAGCTCAGAGTCCTCAAAGCCCGAGTTTGTCCACAGGATACCGTCTTCCATGCCGACAAATTACCCCATCCTGTACTATTTCCTGTAAGAGTCCACCCACCCCCTCATGTTGCCTCCAGGATTTTTTTTTAATTTGCCAACACCCATGATGCAAAATTTGACGCTTCTGATTTCTTACTTGTATCTGAAGGCGTCCATAGAAAACCCTCAAACAACAACGAGGCCCCAGGTTCTTTCTTCATTTAATCTGCCAGTGGTTTGTGCACTAAAACATCAACAGCAGTGGGCCACGGTCACCCAGGCACGCCTTCAGGAACAACAAGCCAAGTCCACGAATGCACAAGCAATGAAAATCATAACCTGATTGTAAGACGCCATGCATTGTAAGATGTATCCATGTTTCCAAGAGGGTAATGTGTAGAAGTTATGCACTGTAGGTTAGAAAGAGGTATAGAGGACTCGGGACCCTCGTCGGGTCTGTCAGGCAGGACGTGCTGGAAAGTCTCGTGGGGGGATATAAAGTTCCAGAGAGAACGGCTGAAGCCTCCTCCCTCCTCTGCCACGTGTGGCACAGTGAAAACAGAAGAGGGCGCGAGCTATGCTAGGTGGATTCATGGACGATGCTCCACAGTTTTAAACAAACTAGATCCCTAAACCAATGATGTGATGTAAACGATGGCTACATAAAAAACATAAATTTAAGATAACATCCATGACTTTTGTAGCCCCAAAGGCAACAAGAGCCAATACTTTCTCAACCCTCCATATGTACAAATGCTTTTTAACCACAGGAGTGGATTTAAAAATATCATCATATCTAATAAGAAATAGGTCAAATGTTTGTAATTATCTAGGAGCCGCTTGAAATACAAAGGAAATATAATATGCTTTATGTATAGATATACTGCCTTGAGATATAAGGAATAATGTTAAAGCAAAGCCATCACAATTAGCAAGATATTTTTATAGTAAGCCTTCAGACTCTCTTTCAAAGTTTTCTCTTTATAAAAATAAATAAACAAAAAACCCTCCCCCTTGATGGGAACTAATTCTTCCTGACAGAGTAAAAATGACTGGGAAGATGTGTGGCAAATGATTCGTTAACAAATTAAAATGCACTATTTTGTTTGCAAATGGTGTTGCTGCATGCACTGAAAATATTGCTGAAACTGTGAGGAAATGGCATTAAAACAAATTAGGTCATTTTTGTCATGCAGTTAAATAAATAAAATATATTTTTGATAGACAGTCAAATAAGTAAAATATATTTTTCCAACCTTCCTTAGCTTATGCATGCATTTGCTCAATAGCATTTCAAGTGTAAAAATAACTGAGGGAGCTATTAAAGAAACAATGTATCTTAAAAATCATGACCTCAACAGGAGTAAATGTAGGGGGAAAAAAGACTTTAAGTGGGAAAAATTTTTTAACATAAGGACAACCATTAATAAAAAGAAGGTCATCAGACTACAATGAGAGAGAGAGACTCCAGAGTAGGCTGAAGATATCACTACACTTTCTAGTTCATATCATGAGTCTCCACAGGAAAACTGTTACAACAAATAGGTTGAAACCAGAATTCTACAGGCACTACCGACAGTTCAATCAGGATAACTTAATCATAATCACAAAGATACATTTTGAATGATAGAGTGGTCATATGAGTCCTTTCTATTGTATGAGGTTCAATAGTTAGCTCCCTGTAAAAATAAGTCAGTAAATAAATAAATAAGGGGCAGTAAAACTTAATTATGCGTCTCCTCTAAGAAGGCAGCTCTCGGTGAGTGACTTCCCCACTCAGGACACAAACACGTCTGCGAGGCCTGTGCATTGAGGTCCCTGAAGGTGGGTGTGCTGGAGCAAGCAGGGGACAGGATGTGGGGACAGAGACGGAGCCGCAGCCACAGCCTGAAGCTGTGGCCCTGGCAGACGCGGTAGCAGTGTGGGTGTTAAAATGCAGTGTAACCCTTTCAGCAGTGAAGACATTAGGGATCTCATCGAGTAAATCAGGGGCCCGAGGTGCGTGATAAAAGCCAGCGTCAGAGTTTGAACTCGGGTCTTCTTCCAAATCTCACTTTTTCTTTCGCTCCTGATTTTTCAACTAGTGAAATTATACAAAATAACGGAAATTTTCCACCTTCCTGAGTGATCTCTTTACTTTTCATTTTGCACCATCTGGAATCTAAAGTCTACAGAGAAGCTACAGAAATATTTCTGAAGATAATACTTCTTCATATCCTCCCCTGCTTAAAACCTTCGCTAGTCTTCCTATTACGCTTGGTTCTCCACCTCCCCTAATCCCCACATTAACATTACTAGTTTGTAGCCAGCCTTTTACTTGACAAAATTTGGTGAAAGAAAGCCCGCTTGTTCACTGAGACATTCCTTTGTTTCATTCATCGGTCCGTTTGGCGCACCCCCATTTGTTGCACCCCTTCCCTTCATGCGTGGGTGTCTGGCCCACAGAGCCCTATAGTCTCTGATAAGACGGAAAGCAAACACATGGTTACGACACCCTATAGGCCTTCCTACTTGTAAAGATGCAAAGAAAAGACGATGGATATCTTGAAGAGGACACCAACCAAACACAGCCTGCACTGATGGACAGGGACAATCCTGAGAGGGTTTTCTCACAGAGGTGACACAGGCAGCGTGTAGCAACATGTCATGTTTCAAGGCAGAAAGGTGGGAGAAAGAACTTCATGTGTGAGTGTAGGGCTGAACTGGGGAAAGACAGACTCAGGATCCGGGAGTCTGATGGCCCATGAGGCTGAGACAGGCAGAAAGCTAGCAAAGTAAATCGAAACCATATCCTTAAGGATTTTTGCATCTAGCTTCCACGCATGATACAATAGGCAATTTAACATTAGGAGGAAGTATTTTTGTTTCAAAACTGAAGGTAAATTTTTACAATGGTTACTTCTTTCAGGGCTTTCATTTAATACTCATGTGGAAAGTGTGAGGGCTGGACTCCAGTGGGTGTCTTTTCCTTTTATTTTTGCACGTGGGAATATAATAAATAAAAATGGAACTGGTGTGTCTGAAGCAAGCAGGAGAAATCCAGACCATTCTCCTCCATCCTAACCACTAGACCAGCCCTGAAGAATATCCTTATCCCCCACATATCAGTAGTCCAAGAAGACTACTTTTCCACCATTGGACTAGATGGTTTCTAATCTCTAATGTACTTTAAACTTTATCATATGAAAGTTCTGTTTTTCTCATTTTTCTTTCTCTGGTAAAAATGGAATGATATTTTCACAATTCCATCAGTGAATGTTACACATTGCCTAGATAACTGGGGAAACAAAATTAATTAAATGGTAGCACCGAACACTGTAATAGGAGAACTTTAGAACTATTTTCATTGTTCTTTGTTACAAAAAAAAAAAAAAAAACCCTCTAAAATTTAGAAACTAAAACAATAATAATTAGTTATTTCTCTCAATTCTGTTAGTTGGCTGGAATGTTAACCCGCATATTCCAGCCAGACTAACTCGATTAGTGGGATTCGGCCACGGGTCCGCAAGGCTAGAGGACCGACCCAAGGGGCCTCACTCACATGTCTGGCAGTTGGTGTCCACTGTCATCGGGAGCCCTGGTGCTCCTCTTGCCCTACCTCCTCCATAGGTTAGCCTGGCTTCTATAGATGGCAATCTCAGAGCCACATCCCAAGGCCTCTAAAAACCCAGCCTCAGAAGTCAAATAACATCACTTAGACCATAGCAGTCAAAGCAAGTCACAAGGCCAGCCCAGACTCAACAGGTGGAGATGAAGGATCCACCTCCGTATGGAAGGAGCCACAAAGCATTCTGGTATGTCAACCGTTCCCAAAAAGTGATTACTCCTACTTTTCTATCTCAAGATTACTCTGAAAACCCATCCTTGGAAAAATTTTGGTAGCCTATTATAATCTAGCTGTCCTCTTTGATTTGTATATTGGAACATTGTGCACAAACGCATGTATTTGCAGAAATACGCTTATTGAAACAACTCAAGGGAATCTTCTGAATTGAGGAAAACATTTACATTGGAACAAATTACATTTTACTGAAAACCTAATTGTTACACTGAGAGCTATACACTGTTGTAATTGCATACTCCTCTAATTACACACACTACATTATTTTAAAAAGAATGGCATTGTTTATTTGTGATATTCTTTGCTTATTTACACTTGCATATTTGAGCAAGGAGTGAGTCATTTCTACCACGTGGCCGAGATTCTAATCTGTTCATAAGCACAAAATTAATTCGGGAGTGGGAAGCAGTTCTGAAACAGGAAGAGAGAAATTTCTCCTGAGGCAAGACATGCTACAATTGTTTCTAAATTTCTATACAATTAACAAAGCACTTACCATCTGCAATGACTGACCTGTCAGAGCTGCTCCTCTGAGATAATGTTGGTGACATTAAAAAAATTGAATATCCAAAAGCCGTATTTGACATAAATGAATTAGCCCATTCTTGTAAATAGAAGTAATGCTCAAGATAGAATGTTCTATGAGATGCTGTTTAACATGGGTAACCTTAACCATTTTAACTCCCCTTGGGCACTTGTCGGAGTCTCTCAGTGCTGCCCAGATGGTAACCTTGTTCTCCCTGTTTCATGACTTCGATTTTGTAAATGCTACTTGAACCTCAAAGCCAGTAACCCAGTCAAACCTCTTACTTAAGTACACAGTTAAGTATATAATTCCTTCTGAATTATCATCACATTTCCTGATTGATGGGTCAGGGATTAAAAAGGAGAGGGGCTCAGATATTCTTTAAGAGCTCAAATGGAAAACTTGCCATCTCTTTCCGACATTTCTCATTCCTTGCTAACAATTAATATTGACAAGGCAAAAATGTGTTGTGTCACAAATGAAGGTATTTTGCCTTCTCCAACAGAATCAGAGCTGAGCATAATGGCTACTTGGAGCGACCCGATAGTTTTCTTAATATCATAAAAATTAATAGCATAATTGACTATTGATGCAGTTCTCAGAAAAAGCACAAGACAGACATTCCTGATGAATAATAGCTCTTCTTGTTACTACTAGTTCTTTTAAAAACGTGGCTAATAAAAGGCTGTACTTCTTTTGCTTGAGAGCAATGCAAGCACATTTTTATGGCATGGTATGTGAGTGCATTTGACTCTTAAGAAATGAAAAGTTCAAAGTGGCTAAGACCACAAGCATAGGCATGCTTAAATTTCAGTGGCCAGTGGGGAATAGTTACTTACTACACTGTTCACTAAAATTGTTCCTTTACCTTAACACATGAAAGAAAGGAGCCTAACATTTCATCCTGTTCCAGAGGAGATTCCCCCTACAGACCAGTAATAAAGTGTCCCTACAAGTCCAGTCTGTGCGCCTAGCAGAGAAACTTCTAAGTGTGTAAGCTTGTGACTGATCTTTTCTATTTGATGTATTTGAAGTTCATTACTGTAGTAACAAGAACTTAAAAACATGAGAAGTAGGCTTACATTGTCTAAAGAGTCTTACAGTGACTTTGTCTGTGTATCTCAAGGATTAAAG
>PVKM010035721.1:0-15068 GCA_004027735.1 Carollia perspicillata | reverse complement strand
TGAGGAAAGTTAAGGTGAGTAAACATAAATTCAGAGAAGCATAAAGCTATCGGCTTAAATGAAAGGAATCGATTGATTCCAAAATCTGCGTTCTTTCCTTAGTTTCATGTATAGAAAGTCAAGCTTATGTATGTCACCTGTGGGAAGGACTTTTTCCCTCTAATTCCATAGAACGTCTCCATTACTGCTGCTTTCATTGTTATGAGAATTTTGTTATCCTAACCCCCAAAGCACTGTGGCACCAAATAGTCTTGCTCACTGATATTCCGGTTCTGCCATGTAAGTTGTGCTGCTCCATGGCCATGTGTCTGATTTTGAGCTGTGAGGTCTGGGTGAAAGTGACCCGTGTCACTTGTAGTAGAACTGACTGTAGAGCCAATGAGAGGTTCACCATATGTTCCTCTGCTGGCCACAGCAGCCGTTAACCCTTCAGTCAAGTGTCTGAGACTAGTGAGAAAACAAGGAGCAGAATCTCTGTGGAAGAAGGAAAGCTTCGCTGTTAAAAAACCATTAAGATTTCGGGATTACTTGTTATCACAGCGTAGCCTAACCTGTCTTGACTGATAGGAGCAAGAAATGATGACTTTCCTATCATTCGTAATTTCAAAAGGTGTGTTCTTACAGAGGAAAGAAGGGCAAATAGGTGGACTGGAGTAAAAAATGTAAGAACTCAACTAGTCATCTCTTTGTATTTAAAAACCAGTGAACGAAGTCTATTAAGTTTTAAATTACGTACATATTTTAGGTGGTATAGTTTCTGAAGATAATAACTGTTAGTGTCCTATGGCTGTTGTAACAAAGCACCGCAGTCTTGGTGGTGTGAAGAAATTTCTTTTCCCAAAGTCCTAGAGGCTAAAAGTCCAAGATCAAGATTAGCAGAGTTGCTTTCCTCTGAAGGCTCTCTCCTTGGTTCGCACATGTCCGCCTTCACCTCATCTTCCCTCTCTATGGGTCTGTGTCCTAAAATCCTTTCCTTGCAAGGACGCCAGTCATATCAGATTAGGGCCCACCCTAATGGCCTCATTTAGCCATGATGACTTCTTTAAAGGCCCTGTCTCTAAGCACAGTCACATTCTAAGGTACAAAGGTTATAATTTCGACATATGAATTCAGACCATAACAACTATGGAATGGGACCTGCTACATAATACATACTCAAAACATGATTTTTGAATATTTTTTTGCCTCAACCAAGATGTTTCCTATCTATTATGCTCTGTCAGGAATGAATCCAAGGCTCTGGCCACCTGCCCTAAACAGACTCTGCCGCAGGGCAACCGCAGTGTGTTTCAACCTTCACTGACTTTCTAAACCCATACCCAGTTGATCGAAGGTGGGAAAGGCCTCTGAAGGAATTGGGGGATGGCACTCCTCGTCCTATTTTAATAGTTAAGGAAACTGGAGCTCAGAGATGTTAAATGACATATCCTAGTAACGAGCCAGAGCATGTCAGAATTGAGAATTGTGTCCATGAATTATGGGCACCTGCAACCGTCTTTCCATTAGGTCAGAGTGAACGCAGCTTATACAAATAAGGCTTGGGCTTTAAATGAATGAGAGCTTACAAGTTCTCAGAGAAGATTTGCAGAATGGGATGAGGAGAGAAACGAGATCATTCCAGGTGAGCAGAGTGACGTGAGCAGAATCAGGAAGAGCAAAGTACAGAGGCTCCTTATTTTTAGCCACGGCCTGTTCACTCTCTAGTCTGGGCAGTGACTGCTATGTATCAGTACTAACATCGAGGTTGGATTGCCAGTGCCTCTTGAGATAATCCAGGAAATAATAAGGCATCTTGGATGTGTCATCGATTTATTTCCTGGCTCATTGGGAAAGCCATAGTGGTTGTCCCCTAGCCACTTTATGTTTGCAAAATGGTTTCCTATAGTTTTGACTTGATTTCCCTTTAGCAAGGTAGCTCAGAGTGGTTACTGCAAGTTACCAAACTTGCCAAGGAAACACTTAAAGATAAAAAAGACATTAAGTGAATTAGCCCAGAGCAGCCAAGAGCGAGAGCAAGGATAAAAAATCGAAAACTTCAGCGACCTCCTCTGTTTTGCCTCTGGGGCTGGCTTTTTCCACAAACAGGCTTCTGGGAAAGAGAACGATGAGGGGATTCCATGAAGAGCTCAGCATTTTGTATAACCATTTATCAAAAATGCGAGTCATCACATTAGAAGAAAGGCATACCAGGAAAGCGGGGAGGCCCACACTCCGGGCCAGGGTTTAAGAGCAAGGGTCCTGGGCTGGGTTCCGTGGAACACATTCATATTGACGGCCATGAAAGGATTCAGCGTCTTGAATGAGACAGCTGCTTGTACAGAGGCGTTTTTTATGAGCTGACAAGTTAGCCAGGAACAAAGCATTTTTGTAGGAAGTAAATGGTTGCCAGTTTTAATCTGAGCTTTTCATTCAGCTGTAGCCGGACACAATTGAGTTTTTAATGTTCCGCATGAAGTTCCTCATTTCAGATTTTGGTCAGAATGAGGCCCGGGATTTGGTTTGGCTTAGGTGCCCCGTTTTCAAAATGTCACTGAAATCAATGAAAACAAAAGCAATGCTGGTTGTTTTCATTTCCTGCTGATCATAACTTTTCCAGAGGACAGGGGCTGTACAAACAAAGCTGCCTCCATGGAGGATGTTTATGTTTCTCTCTCCAAGACAGAGCTTTAAAAGGGGAGATAAAGTTGACATGTTATGATGTGAAAATAATTTAAAGTCCACACTGAGATGAGAGTTAAACTGAGGTCTGGAGGAACCCACTGGGGGCTTTTAAGAGTTGGAAGAGATTGTTTTGAGTCACACTGATGAAAGTGAAGAATTGCCTCTGATCCGCTTCCTTGGGGAGAGATATTTCTCCTAAAAAAAGTTTCTAGATAAATAAAGATAATTTCATTTAAAATATTTTTTAAAAGTGTTTTTGGTGAACTTATTTAAAAATGTATTCTACACTTCCTTGCCCTATCGGTAGGTGTGCTCTGGGTGATCCTGGGTAATCCATACATGGGCCAGCCGCTCTCCTAGAGCATTGCCTGTGGGCTCCGGGGCTGTCTGTCCCCACGCCAGCCAGCTGGCTGGGGGAGCCTGCAGATAGGACGGCGGATGGTTGGGCATCCCGGGGGATTTGTATTTTTATTTTGGTCCACGAATGGAATTTTTCATTAGAATCTTACAAATAAAGAGAGCATCTGTGAATACCCAAATCATGCTGTGGAAAAATGATAACTATATTTACTAAGGCAAACTGAGTCCGCATTTCAAGAGGTTGACCAGGTTGGTTTGACTACCAATACTTTCTCATTAGAAAGTTGACCTTCCTTGTCGTCTGATGCTTTTCACTGTTTGTCTTTTTCCAAATATGAAGAAGGGTACTTCAAAACTGCCTGTGTTTGTGTAATGTCTAGTTTTTAAAATATGACTCAATCTAGGACAACTAAACTCTAGAAACTAGGACTTTGCTGCTTTTTAAACCATACTCACCGAATGATTGTTTGTCTCTTTTAAAACTATATTCAGTGTTTAGGCAGACTCCTTTGGGATTCTGCCTTCTGAAGAGTGGATCTTCCACCCTCTTGGGCTTTTGTCCTAGCTTCCTGGACACGCAGTCAATAGCCCCGGTTGTCAAGTTATTCCCTAATTGTGCTGGGATCCAGTCTGCTGTGAGCACAGTCAACCTGTGTGTGGTCTACCTGGTCTTAGTTGTTTTATCACTTTAATAAAAAGAATGGATGTTAATTTTCACCTGCATTTTTTGAATGTAAAAACATTGATTTTTGTGGCTGAATGCCACTAGGAAAACTCTCTACCCCAGGCAATCAATTAACCTGAATGTACTGTCTTTCCAGCTATTTTGCTTTGAAACAATCTTCTTTTGATCCTGTGACACATAATCCAAAACAGTACCAACACTTTTGACTCATTTCTAACTATTGCTTTCCAAATAGTTAATCCTTTTGGTGATTTTTAACCTTATATCTCTTTTTTCCCCCACTGGCAAATTATAATATCTATTTTGCATTATTTTCTGATCCTTGTCTATTTGTTGAATATTTGAATTTCCTGGATAAGGAATCCCTGGATGAGAGAAAATGTTCTTCATGATTTTAATTGATTTTATTTGTTCATTTGCTACAGCTTTATTAAATCAGAGGCCCTTCATCTAAGGTTGTTGTAGGTTAAATAATGGTCCCAAAGATATCAGGCCCCAATTTCCCAAACCTGTAAATGTTATCTTCCATAGAACAAGGATCTTTTCATCGGTGAATAAGTTTGGGTCTTGAGATGGAAAATTACCCTGGATTATTTGCGTGGGCCTTACCTGCAGTTATAAGTATCTTTATAAGAGAGAGGCAGAGGAGAAGGTAATATGGCCATTGCGGCTAAGGCTGGATGATGAGCCACAAGCCAAGGAATACTGCCAGCTACCGGAAGCTGAATGAAGCAAGAAACGAATTCTCCCCTCCAGAAGCCTCCAGAAGGAGGCTGGCCCAGGTGACACCCTGATTTTGGTCCAGCGATACTGACTTCAGACTTTCGGCCTCCACAACTAAGAAGGAGTGCATTCCTGTTATTTTAAGTCACTAAGTGTGTGATGATTTGTGACACAGGCCAGAGCAAACTAATACAAAGGGTAAATGAACTACTGTTAAATTCCATTTGGAAAGTAATCAGTCACCTGCAATACATTCTTAAAATGTGCTGTGTACTGTGTTAGACCACATGGAAAGCACAGGGGAACGGAAGGATGTGGTTCTTTCCCTCCGGGGCTTTATGGCTTAGCTGGGGAGACAAGGCGGCATTCAGAAGACAAGACCAGGTGATACAGGGCAGTGTGTCATTAACGCTGTGTTACTTTCACAGGCTCATAAAAACTGACGAAGTTCAGAGAAGAGGCTGATGAATTGCTCAGTAATATGCGGGAAGGTTTACTGGAAGAGGAGGGATGGGGAGAATTTGCAGGCAGAGAGCAGGAAGATGGGCATTCCTGCAGAGGAGAGTATGGGTGGTATCACCGTGAGGGCAGGGGCCATGTTCATGCCTTTCACTGTTGGTCCCTACCACCTGGCTTAGAGCCTGCACATGATAGGTACTCTATAAGTATTTGATAAACAGGTATCTTTGTGGGATATAGCCATTCCAGGGTGGATGGCCTGTAAGAACAAGAACGTACTCTGGGAATAATGGGGAATTAATTCAGGTTTGTAGGATGAGGCCAATCCTGAAGGTCCTTGAAAGTCCTATCAAGGGGAAGAAAGTTGTATATCAGATTATTGATATATTAGAGAAATTTTTTTCTTTAGAGAGTTTGGAAAGGCATTTAAGAAACATGCCTTCCTGGAACTTTTCTTACCTTTAAAAAAATATTGAAGATCCCCAGTATTCTTGTGACACCGGGTTGGAAAATACATAAGGCTAATTTGATAATCTGTTCACCTAGTTGAATCGCCTTAGTTTCGTCTGGAAAGGGGAGGCACTGATGGACGTTTTAGAATCAGCCTGTGAAATCGTGTCCCACGGCTTCTGAAATCTAAAAGCTGCCCGGGGCTCTCTGTCACTTCCCCTCCTCTTCACTGAGCTGAGCTGGACAACAAAAGCTGGCAGTTTTACTAGGACAATTGGACAAATAATAGCTTCAGTTTTGTTTCGTTTTTGATGGTTCGCTGAAGACATTAACTAGCCCCCGAATGATGAGAAACTGAGGAGCTCTGAACGTCAGATCGCAGGTCCTTCGAGTAGAAGGGGGTTTTTTGTTGTTTGAGGGGCAGAGTGCCGGCCGCTTGATGACATGCCCTTCATCCACGGTGACAGTCCTCGCCGCCCTATCAGGAACAGAGGAACTCTTGTTTCAGTGACGAAATTATCCCTCTGGTGAGCAGCACTCGTCTCACCTGTAGGGCTGTCAGTCTCAGGGACACGGACTCTTTACAAAGAAAGGCAAGGACAGCACGTATCGTACAGCTATCCCTTCCTCGTGGGTCCTTCATTTTGAATTTTCTTAACAAGCGGCTTTCTCTCCCCGATGAGAGAAAATCTCCCTGATTTGTTATTTACCAAAAAATGTATCCTAAAACCCAACAAAATTAAGTTGTTTTAGTTTGTACTCCTTTCATGTAACTTCTAATTGTTTACTCTTGCTTATTAGGCTATCTTCCTGTCAGCCAATAAAATGCTCAGTACTTCATAATCCTAAAGCAAACAGACAAATAAACAAACTTCCTTAATTTCACCCTCCTGTCAAATAACCATTTGGTTTTTCTCATTCGTTCATTGCCAGAATTAATGAAAGCGTAGTTGATCCAGGAGGTCTAAGACTGCCAGTCAGTGAGCTGGCTTCTGCTTGCAAACCTGTTTTGTTGACCCATACTGTGCCCACCCCCCAACATTAAAAAATTGGGACATTTGCATAACAATCAGCACTTATTTTTCTCTTAACATATTGGGGAACTGGCAACACTGGGCCCCCATTTGCACATTGACAACAGTCTCTTAGAACTGAATTTCTGTTTCTGCCTTTAGACGAGTGTGCATTCTCCAGTTAACTACAGACTCCAACACTCCCTATTGTCTCCAGAACTGAGACAGAATGTTATCATTGCTTTAAGGTCTTGTTTTCCTTAGACACGGAAATGTTTCCCTGCACAAATGCTTCCATAAAATATGGAAAGTGAAAGGTAGATCCAGAGGGCTTCATGATTTCTTGTAATCAGCCCTTTTTCCTCTCGTATATTAGCTGGCTGGGATTGCAACCCCTGATCAGTATTACACTTTGTCAACCTCTATCTTCTACTCCTTACTCCTTACTAGATGGCTCTTTCCTTGTCATCTCCTGGCACCTGTCTTAACAGTTACTTGTCACTCGGTAGATCAAATGGCCTCCTGTTAATTCTCTTTCTCAAAGCCCCGCCTGACTGTCCTCCCCTCCCTCACTTCCCTCCATCTCAAACCACTCTCCTTCTTGATGTCTTCACACCAGCCGCCATTCTCTGATCCCTCTTCTTCTCACCTCCTACACCATGTTTCTGGATGTCATGTCTAAAATTCTTTTATTTTTATATACCGTGTCTTGGCAATTTGTTCATGTCATGGGTTGGATGACTTCCTCTACACGGATGACTCCCCGTTCCATCCTTTCCTCTGACCTGTCTCCTGAGCCCTCAGCTCGCAGGACAGCCCCACTGAGGGTCCTGCCTCCCCGGAAGCTCTCCCCCTGACACCCACCACATTTATTTCACAGCGTCTTTCTCTGAATGACATGACCGTCCTTATTCTGTCTCCGTGTTTTTTCTTTCTCTTCTCTCCAATGGTCGCTGCTTTTTTCAAGCCTGCTACCTTTTTAAAAAAATCTATTTTATTTTTTCAATGCCTCTCCCTTCAGTCTATTATATATACTGCTGCTTGACTAATTTACCCTAAAAATTCATTCATTGATTTATTTATTAATTCATGCAATAACTACTTAATGTCTGTTAAATGTATTATTATTTTCTCCTCTTAAAAAATCATCCATTGCTGTTCATTGCTGACAAAATGAAGGTTGTGCTACTTATCCTGGCTTGGAAGCCAATTTCTATCCAGCCACAGTCTGTTTTCCTGGTCTTACCCTTTACTATCTCCTACAAATCTTTGCTTCTTGAGTTAGTGCCTGGGAGTGCTTGAGAATAAAGCCCTGAGTCTGCCTCAGTTGAATTGTAGTTCTGCTTGCTGTGTGCTGGCTGTGTGACCTTGGGTAAGTTGCTTGATTTCTAAGATTCAGTTTCTTTTTTTTACTTAACCCATAGGGATATTTAAAGGTTAAAGGAAAAACAGTAAGTCATGTAATAATATGATGAGTGGTGCCTAGTAAGCACGATAAATATTAGATATCATTATCCAGCCAAATCACTGTTTGCTGTACAGTCCCATGATTTTTCTTTGTCCTGGAATGCCTGCCTGTGTCTAACTCTCTCTACATATCTAAATTCAATTCATCTTTAAGGTCCAAATCAGATGATATGGCCTCTCTGATCCATAGTAGGTAGAAGAAATATTCTCTGTCTTTTTGCATACTGAATGTACACGTTAACATTTTTTACTTTGCAAGATCTCATTTGTATACTGGTCTCATCTAACCTACAATACAGTGAGTTCTTTGGTTCATCAGGTAATAATCACATCTTTGTTGCCCATGTCAACTAGGGTGCCTTGTATAAAGGAGACGCTTGATAACTATTTTCTGAATAAATAAAAACTTATCTGAGTAGATATTTCCTTATAGTTTTTTATTTTTATCCACAAAAATGTGAAGACATATCAGTCATTTGATTTGAGAAGTGCAGTGGATTTCTCAGTAATTTTTCTCCTCTTACTCCCATGGTATAGGTGTAACACAGGTATCTTTTGAAGATCTTATGTATCTATTGATTTATTCAGAATTTACAACCCACCTTCTTTTAAAAGGATTTAAAACAGCATGCAAATGAAACTGAATGTAAAATAGAACTATTATGGCTGAAAAGAGAACAGAGACCATCTCAAAGAAGCAGGGAGCAGATGTTACCAGGCACCTGGGATGAGCTAATTACTGTACTTGGGAACTGGATTTGGCTCTGAGTTTCTTGGCAGCTAGAGCTGAAAGGAAACACATTGGGTTATTCATTCAGCAAACATTTGTTGAATATCTCTGAAAAATGGGGCACTGTGCTAACACTGGAGATTGTAAAATGAATAAGCCTGGATCTCTGGCTTCAGCACATAATTTAGCCATGAGCTAAGTGATTGGAGGTGGATACAAGGGGCAGTAGGAACTCCGAGAAAGGGCACTATGTTTATAAGCGGGGGGAGGCAGGGATGGCTCCTGGAAGGGGAAATACTTTTACCAGACTGTTGGGAACTGCTTTTTTGGTATAAGGCACTGAATGTAGAGAGACTGAGAGGGCTCAAAGGATGTGTTTGCTGCAGGAAGCAAAGAATGAGGGAGTGGCAGAAAGTGATGTAGGAAGAGATAGAGGAGTTGGGACATTATTCTCTTGGCTGGTTTTTTCCCAACATAGCAACATATAGGCATCCCTAGGGAGCTTTGAAAATATACACAGACCCACTGAATCAGAGCCTCTGCAGGGGAAGCCTGAGAATCCGTATTTTTACAGTGCATCTTAGTCAACTCTCACGTAGCCAACCTTGACACCTGTCACTGGACTAGTTTTGTGAATCCTCATGGCACAGGTGCGAAGACACCCCTGGAAGAGGTTAAGCCAGGGGAGTATCCAAGAGATATAGGTTTTAAAAGCTACCTTTGGTGTTGGAAAGACAAGGGTGAACAAAGGCCAACATCAGATTAGGAGAACTAAATGACTTTATTTTGTTTACTATTGCAGCTACTTCGCACAATGCCTGCCATATAGTGGCACTCAAAAAAGTAATTGGTGAACATAAATGCTGATTTTACAGGGGTTGTGTAATTTCTGGGATGTAACAATGGGCTGAATCTGGACATGCGATCCTAAGTGAAATGTGGTAGAAAGACCTGTGGAGTCAAAAAGTCCTATCTGCAGATTTCAGCGTCACCCCTGAGTGTTTTAAATTCCTCACCGTCTCAGTTTCTTCAACTAGGATGAGGGGAAAATAACCCCTACTGCATGGGACTTCAGTAAGGATTCAAGGAAATAACGCATAAAGCATGGAGCAGAGGAGGACTAGTTCTCTTTGTCCTCCTCATTATGGTCATTAAAAATAGCTAGGGATGCTTTCACTGTCTCATTAATTCTGTTCCGAGTATCTGCTGCTGCATAACAAATCATACCAAACTTAGAAGAATAAAACAACCATTTTATTAGAGCCATAGATTCTGTGTGTCAGGGATTCAATCAGTGCAGAGTAATAATGGCTTTGTATTTTTCCCATTATGTCTCAGGCCTCCACTGGAAAAACTGAGTGCCTGGGATAGACTGCAATGGTCAGCAGTTGGAATTGTCCAGATGCTCTTCACTCACAGGTCTGGTGCCCAGGCAGGATGACCCAGAGGCTATGTTCAGACAGGACTGTCAGCTAAAGCACCTACTTAGGGCCTTTCCACGTGGTGTGGGCTTCCTCACAGCATGGAGGCTTTGGGACATTTAGACTTCTGCCATGTTGGGACAGTGCTTGAAGAGTAAGTGTACCTATGAATAAGGTGGATGCTGCATAGTCTTTTATAACCGAGCTCCCCAAATCGGGTAGCACCACTTCTTTCATACTCCATTAGCTGAAGCAGTCACAAGCCTGCCTATATTCAAGGTGACAATACGTAGACCTTTACCTCTCCACAAAATAACTATCAAAGAATCTGCAGCCCTATTTGAAAAGCACCATTCATTTAGCTGAGCTTAAAAAACAAATGCTTGCCCTGGCCAGGTTTGCTCAGTTGGTTAGGTGTCAATCCCGCAAAATGAAAGGTCTCTGGTTCTATTTCTTTTTTTAAAAAAATATTTTATTTATTTATTTTTAGAGAAGGAGGAAGGGAAGGAGAAAGAGTGGCCCCCATGGGAGACCTTGTCTGCAACCCAGGCATGTGCCCCGACTGGGAATTGAACTAGAGACCCTTTTGTTTGCAGCCCGCACGCAATCCACTGAGGTACACCAGCCAGGGCTCTGGTTCTATTTCTGGTCAGGCCATGTGCCTAGGTTTGGACTAGGTTCCCAGTTGGGGGGCATGTAGGGGACGACCGATGGATGTTTCTCTCTCATATTGATGTTTCTCTTCCTCTCTCCCTCCCTTCCTTGCTCTCTAAAAATGAGTAAATAAAATCTTCAAGAAACACTTTACCACCTTATTTGTAGTGCTTAGGCAATTGTCCTTATGCAGAAGAAAGGCACGATTCTTTCTTGACTGTGTTCTCTGTTGTTCAGGTACCACTAGCCCAAACTGTTGGTCCAGCTCACCCTTGTTTTTCTACTTTACTCATGTATATTTATGCAAATCCAACCTTTGTGTTTCGTTAGGCATTATTTACAAACCTTCACTCCTTCTGGGATTCTTTATGAAGAGAATGCAAAACATGTTTTGAAAAAAATTTAAACTCACCGAAGGAAAAGCAAATGCATGAAAATATTTCTGTGAGTTGCCAGAGGCCAGGGCAAGAAGACTCCTGATTTATTTGGCCTCAGTTTCTCAAAGTCCACGAGAGAGTTGGAGAAATTGGGAGAAAGTAGGAGGATCATTGTGCCTGCTTAGAGTTTATCACAGGAAAGTGATGCATAGTCAATGACCTTTTGTGACAACCTTATACTTAAAATCTAGTAGGGCCATATGTGCCCTGCAGTGAGTGACAGATGGTCCCAATCTGACGTTGCCAGATCATGGCTTGTTTAGAGGCTTGGGGTGCATGTGTGACAAGTCCAGGCTGGACCAGCTGTTTGCCTGCAATTGAAGCCTGGTCAGGCTGAATGACATCTTTTAGGCAACAGACTTTAAAAGATGTGCTTCTACTACGTGGAAGTGTCCATAATTTCTCTGGCAGGAGAACTGGTTAACGTATTTCTTCAAACACATGTACACTATTCTTCGCTCCCCTCCCCAACACTAGCTTAGGTTTCAAGGGACTTGGACTTGAATCTCATTCTGTTACTAATGAGCTGTGTAACTATGGATACATCACATAAATTCTCTGAGCTCCTATTTCCTGGACTGGATACGATTTAAATCATCTTCCAAAATCTTCTAGATTTTTATTCACTTCAATCTTTGAATGCAAATTGTGGGTCATAGTAGTTACTATTTATGAATTTACCAAGGATTAGTTTCTTTGCTAAGCTCATACTAATATGTCCTTTTTTTAACCATCGCTGTGGCCCTAGGTGGCCACCATCATTATTATTCACCATTTTAAAGATGGGGAAACTGAATAACAGAGAGTCAAGTTACTTGCCTAAAGTCAAATATCTGGGAGAAGGCAGTGCTGAAATCTGACCTGGCCCATGCTTGGCATCCTCTTGCTTTAGTGTATATCTGCGTGAGTTTGAAATGCAAGGTAGGCAAGGAAAAAAATCAAGATGTAAACAAATCAACAGATTAATGGTGTTGTGACATCTCTGTTTCCTCTGTTTCCTTGCATGTTATTGTTGGTATTTCTATATTTGTGATAATGTGGGGTACAGGCCCTAATCCATTTTGGGGCCCCACCATTTAGGGACTTGCCTCCCCTAATGCATCAAGAAGTCCTAAAGAACCAGGCTACAGGATTCCCATGTTGTTGGTTTGGAAGCGCCCCTTTGATGTGTAACATTGGGGCCTTTGGGGGTGGGGTGGGGCAGGATATGGGAGACTGTCCTTTCCTAGAAAATGAGCAAAGAATCCATAATTGTTGTTAATATGTCTCTGTGTGCTCAAGTCACATGTACAGATTTGTATCTCTTCAGCCCATTTTATTTTAGTTCACATTTCTGAAACCTATCCTTTTATTGGTCTTATGTTTCCTGGTCATAGGAATTTTGAGACAGTGATCTCTTTCTGTGAAGAATGACCTCATTCTGCTCACATAAAAATTACTTTGGCATTTGAGCAAAAAAGAATTAAATTGAAACCCAAGCCGTTTCTCTGATTGTGGTAAGCTTTTTCACTCAGCAGCTCTGTAGTGTTTTGTTATGGACATGCAGTTATATTTTTTCCCTAGGCTCAAGTTTATTTTAAGAATATAATATAAATATTGTTTGAATAAGTTCTTCCCCACCGAGTGCAGGATAAAAAACTTGGTCATGCTGTGAAAAGAAGACTAGATATTTAGTTGACCTTGAGGTTAGAGGATAGGCTTTTTAATAAATTTAGGCCAGCTCGATGTTCAAGCAGGATTTGAGTCTTACGAGGCATTTTTAAATAGAGAGCTTGTGGGCACTGGTGAATACTGACACTGTTGGGTCCTAGAAAGAAGGCAGTACTGTGGCTCCCAAAAGATGCTGTCAGCCCTTCTGTGTATTTGTCGATCATTTTACTTAGGTCCCTTGTTCTCCTATCGGCATCATTAAGTTTAGTCTCTCCTATGCCTGGCATGGCGAGTTTAAAAGACTTCTTAGAGAAATGATGGTATTGAATCGGTGGCAAGATCTTTAGTGCCGTGGTCAGCATTACACAAAGCCAGTCTCTGGGGAATTAGAGTGTTACCAGAATACCACCCAAAGGAGAAAAGAGAAAACTGAATCCAAGAGGCAAGGCTGGTACCTCCACTTCAGGATGTTTGAGGAAGCCAGACTAGAATGATAGAATCAAGTTGACATTCAAAGTTTAGAAACTAGTTTTCCATGGACACCAGCTCACAGGCAGCTGTGTAAATTAGTGAAGGATATCACTGTGTCTCACTTACAGTTCCTAGCAGTCCAGTGATTACATTATAGGTCAGTTATATTCACAGACTGGCTGGAGCAATGAAGTACTGCCTGTGGAAATTTGTGTTCAATGTAGTGCTCTCCATCATGATGTTAGGGTTTCTTAACTATGACACTGTTGACATTTGGGGTCAGAAGATTCTTTGTTGTGGAGGGGCTGCCCTACACATTATAGAATGTTTAGAGCACGCTTGGCCTCTATTTACTAGATGCCGGTAGCATCTTCCAATACGACAATCAAAATGTCTCCAAGAAACCACCTCACCACAACGTGACTGGGGCTGCCAGCTTTCCATGTTCCTGAGCGAGCCTTTCCTTACGGCCTTCCCAGTTTTCCGGAGAGCTACCCCGTGTCTTTTCAATGAAACACTTACCTGCCTAAGAAAAAGTCTCCATATGTTTTCAAATATTCCCTGGGGAACAAAATTGCTGTCCTCCCCCACTGAGAATCACTGCATCAGATTTACCCTGACCCATATAGGGCTAAAAATGTGTATGAGTTTATGTGCACATACAAGTATACGCACACCCATAAACTCACCTTCTTTCTTTTTCTAAGACATGAAACTTTGCGTAAATAGAATACACATAATGTACTTTGCATAAATAGAGTGCTAACAGTAATCTCATTTAATAAAATTATGCTACCTCCCCTCCTTTCATGTGGAAACCTGAATCTTCTCGAAGAATGATGTGGCCCCAGGAACGATCTACTGCAGATTGTAATGGAAACTGAAAAGAGGTTGTTAAACCTGACCTGTGAGACCTTCTGCCGAGTGAGGTGATTCACGGAGCGAAATCGCAGCGAAATCTGAGAAAGCAACATAAACACTTGTTTCCACCGAGGCATCTCTGTGGCACTTAGAAGGCTCGTTACTGAATGTGTGGAAAACCTAGGGGTAAGTTCAGTGGAATGCATTATTTAATTTAATTTAATTTTTCTTCAGGTAAAAATCCCTGTTTGTTCTGAATCAGTGGAGGAAGGGGGGCAACAAAGAACCCCTGGGGGGAGATTTAGGAGCAAGTAAAGGAAGAGACACTTATAACTTGGGGCAGGTCATCGAAACCAGAAAACCATAAGATGGAAAAGATTTTAGAAACCCAAGTCTAGTGCAACAGATCCTATCAGGGACTACGCATTGACAGACCAGCGGCCAGTTATTTGCACTCCTCTTATGCTGAAGCACTCGACACTGTTGACTGTTCCCTCCTTGAAACACAATCTTGTCTAAGATTCCTTATTACGGTGCTGACCTTTCCATCTCTCTCTTTTGCAGGCTCTTCTCTATGAGCTTCTAAATATTGGAGTTTTCCAGAGCTCTGCCTCTCTTTTCTTTCTTACCTCCTGACTCTCAAATATATACTTAAGAGGCCAGAACTCTTACTCATGCCTGACTCACTTGTTCATTTGTCTTCCTAATGTCTCTTCTTGGATGTCAGAGAGGCATCTTAAATTTAATATGTTCAAAAGTTGGGTGATTCCACTTAATCTCCCTAGTCCATACCCCTCAAGTCTTCCCCATGGTGGTCAATACCCAACTAATGACACAGGCCCTACATTTGTATTCATCCTTCACTTCACTCTCTTCCTCACACTCACACCAGATCTGTCGGAATCTGCCATCAGAACTACCTCTTGAATATAATCTGAATTGTATTACTTTTCATCAGCTCTAAGCTCCAAGCTCTCGTCTAAGCCAGCCTCATCTCTCAGTTGATTCTGCCTCTCCCCTGCCCAC
>PVKM010035720.1:0-15066 GCA_004027735.1 Carollia perspicillata | reverse complement strand
TTTTTAGAACTGCAGTTATTTCTTGTTTGGAAGCCTGCACTTGGCACAAAAGCTTAACAATATAGTTAAAGTGTTCTGGCTCAAGCACCATCCCAGCTGTAACGAGCTGCAGAAGAGAAAACACATTTTTTCTTTAGCCTTAGAGTAGTCCTTCTTATAAAAATATGAAAGAGTTGAAAACTAGTATGTGTGAAACAACTCAGAGACTGATGGAAGTGAAACAGACAAGTAGAATTAAAACTCCTTAAAAAATTAAGCCATATTTTCTTTAAATATTTGAAAACTACAATAAGACACCCTACTTCAAGAATTTAAAGTAAAAATGAAAACAATAATTTGAATATGAGACTTGAATATTCATTCTTCCTCTTCTCCAAGTTACCTCGACCATTTTGTCACTTCACCTCCCGTTTGGCACTCATTCTGTCTTTCAGTGTTGCACTGATGTGTGCCTCCTCCCTGAGCGGAAACTTCCTGAGAAGTATACGACTCAGGTCTTCTACAACAAGTAGAGGTCATCAGTAATTCTGATTCGAAAAATTTTCCAGGCAAGTAATTCTGTCAAGTTTTGTCATGTGGAACTAGAGGTGTTCACTAAGATATTTCTTCGGCTGCTAGAGTAGTTCCAATGCTGCTTCCTAAATAAAGTGAGGGGTTTTCCTGCTATTAGGCTTATTCTGAAATGGATGGCTGGGTAGGACCGACTAATAGGAAGTATTCAACAAAAGTAAAAATTTTAATATTTTTAGAGAGCCATAATTTTTTTGTTTATGCCAACTATAAAATTAATTCCTAGCCACCATTTTCTATTAACTTCCTTTGTTTTGGTCAAGATCTTCTATTCATATATTTATTCATGTATTTTTGTTAGAAATGACCTCAAATCTTTTTAAGAAGAGAATTTTCTGGAATCATCCATAAAGTGTAGACATGAGGATAGTTCACAAATCACAAAGAAGCCATCTGGAGTGCTGGGAACTATTCACTTAAGGGGGAGGCCTGTCAGCCACTGGAGCCAGTTCATAAACTCTATTTCAGAGAAAATAAACATTCCAGAAAATAGAATTCTTTGGTATTATGAATGTGAATAAAAGGTAGTTTAAGAGTATAAGTGGAAATGATTATTTTCTTGAAAATAATTTTTCTGAATCATTATTTTGTTTCATTGATTATTCACGATCAGAGACTAAAACAGATAAAATAAAAACATACCTTGCAAAGGATATCAATTAAAGCAGGTACGGCATTCCTTAATTTCATAGTTGCCACATACTCAAATATTTCTAGTAATATTTTCACAGTAGGCTGGATAAAACAAAAAAATCACACTCATTTTCATGTCTTCTTTCAGTACACTTTAGGTGTACTGCTGAAAACACAAGTGTCCTCTAGGAAGTATTCAACAAATATGGAAATTTAATGGCTAGATTATACAAACTAGAACTATAATCAAGGAATTAACTTAAAATATTAACAATGATATATTTTCAGGTTACTTACCAGCATTTTAACCATTATGCTGAGGTTCACTACCTGAAACACTTCTTTCAGTAAACAATGCTTGAGCAAAGAATTCAGAAGGTCATTCAGCACTTGTAAATCAAAGTGTATACCAGGAGGAAACTTTCTGTAGTATTCCATAAATACGTTTACTGAAAGTAAAAAATATATATATTAAAGACATTTACTAGTTTTAAGATATTCATCTTTTCTAAATTGGATAATTTGTCTCTATTTAAAGACTGAGTAGTGGAAATTCATTTTAAGGGTTCACTTGTAATATCAGAAATATCTGATGAAAATAATTTAAAGCCGAAGTTAATGACAATGACATTTGAAGTCAACCAGGCATGTTAGGAACTAGAAGGGAAGCTAACTCATGTGCTCTTCACAAAAAATAGGAGCAAATTGCCTCCTACACCATGGTCTCAATATGAACTCCCAAGAGAGTTCCCTTCGGGCAGTGGCCTAGTCACGTGTGCGAAACTGTGTAATTTGGGGATGGATGCAGACTATTTTCACTTGTACCCATTCTTGTTGTTTTAACCCCGCCAACATAATATATGTATGTATGTTTTATGTATAAACTTTTAACTGCCTAGGGTCCTATTGTTTCACCATGCAAGCAAATGAACTCTCTCAGCTTTTACCTGCATTATCCCTCATTTCTGAAGGACAGTTTTGCTAGATACAGCGTTCTCTGATGACAGATATTTTCAAAATTTTAGCATTTTGAACACTGACCTACTACTGCCTTCTGGCCTCCAAAGTTTCTGTTGAGAAGCCTGCTTATAATCTTATTAAGGAGCTCTTACGTGTGATGATTTGCCTGTGTTTTAAGAGTCTCTGCTTTTGGTTTTAGAGAGTTTGATTATAATGTGTCTCAGTGTGGGTTTCTTTGAGTTCCATCTTACTTGGAGTTTGTTAAGCTTGTTGGATATTTATATTCATGGCTTTCATCAAATTTGGGACATTTCCAGCAGCTATTTATTCATATATTGTCTCCACCACTTTCTCTTTCTTTTCTGCTTCTGGTACTCTCACCATATGTACATTGGTCTGTTTAATGGTGTCCCACAGATCCCTTAGGCTGTGATCACTTTTCTTCAATGTTTCTTCTTTCTGTTCTCCAGACTAGGTCACTTCCATTGTCTTATCTTCCTGTTCGCTGATTCTTGTGTCTGCTTGAATCCAACTTTAAATCCCTGTAATGCTTTTTTCATTTCAATTATTGCACATTTCAAATATAGAATTTTTTTGGTTTCTTTTTGGGTTTTTTAAATCTTTTGTTGATATTTCCATTTGGTTCATACATTGTTTTCTTGACTTTGTCCATGTCTTCCTTAGTTCTTTAAGCATCTTTAAGACAGTTGTTTTGTCTAATATATCTGTTATCAGATTTTTTACTGAGAAAATGCCTGTTGACTCAAATTTTTCTTTGAATGGACCACCCTTCTTCTCTTTCTTTGTGTCCCTTGTGACATTTTGTTGAAGCGGGCATTTGAATTTACTGTTCTGGTAACAATAGTGCTCAGATTTTTTTTCCCTTCCTCAGAGTTTGCTGGGGTTTGTTTTGTTATTGCTTTTAAACTTTAAAAAAATTTTCATCATTATTGTAGGCTGTCTCTGTGGGAGAATCTGCCTGAAATGTAAACTTAAAATTTTCTCAGGTCTTTTCTGAGCTTTTCCCTGGGCATATGTGATCACTTTAAAATTTTCCCCATATATTCAATTGTTTTGAATGTCCTCATCTTTAACATCTGGTTCCCAAACATAAAAAAGAGAAAAATAAAGGGGAAAGAAAAAAGGTACTAGTTCTTTAAATCCTCTGGAAGTCACTTTAGCAAGTGGGGGAGGCATTTGGTTTTCACACTTAAAAATACTAAACTACTTTCAAACTATAAGACACAATAGTACATTGTTTAAAACATATTAATGAATTTACAGTAATCATTCCAGTGTCTCATACCTGCACGTTGTAGCAAACACAGCTCATTGATACTTATATATTTCTTAAACACATCCATGCAAATCTGCAAAAATGGTGAAAAATGTAAAAATTACCTTTTTATTTTTCATAAAAATTACACTAATTTCAATCCTATCTTTATGCTTATCCCAATTTTCTAAAGTGAACTTAAAGCAATGGAATAAAAAAGCCGATGTTAATTTGAAATGTATACTGAATTTATTACAAAAGCCCTAGTTAGAGAAGCTCTGTCAAAGAGAGAGTCAAGGAAACAGAGTCAAAATTACAAACAATTAAAGAAGGGAGGAAAATCCTTGAACATTATAATAAAAACACCTTATTTAGGTCATTTAAAAAATAACCATTTATTGACTCAAGGATAAATACACTTACCAGTGGGTTGGAACAGAGCACCTAGAAGTAGACCTATTCATATATAATTGGCTGAATTATGACATGGTGATACTTCAGTGCATAGGGGAAAAATGGTCTTTTTAGTAACGATGTTAGGTATTCTGGGGATCCACATGGGAAAAAATATGTATCTTGACCTCTCATCACAAATAAAAATCACTTCTGAATGGCTTAGAGTAAATGCAAAATATAAAACAATAAAACTTTTATAGGAAAAAGAAACATCTTGATGATCTTGGCAAAGATTTCTTCAATAGGATGGAAAAAGTTAATATCATAAAAGAAAGCTGACAAAATCGGGCAACAAAATTAAGAAATTCTGCTTATCAAACATACCTTTAGGAGAGAGAAAAGGCAACCTTTAAAGTAGTAACAGGTATCTGCAATATATTGTGCACATCCAACACAGAACTTGTATCCAGAATATGTAAAGAATTCTTAAAACGGATAAGAAAAAGACAATCCCATAGAATACAGGCAAAATATTTAGAATTTCCAAAAAGGGGATATCCACACGTCCAATAAAGATTTTTTAATTCTTTAAATTATTTTTTATCCTCACCCAATGACATTTTTTCCATTGCTTTTAGAGAGAGAGGAAGGGAGGAAGAGAACTATCAATGCAAGAGAGAAGCACTGATTGGCTGCCTCTAGTCCATGCCCCGACTGGGGATCAAACGTGCCCAGACTAGGACCGAACCCGCAACACTTCGGTTACAGGACAACGCTCCAACCAGCTGAACCACACTGCCGAGGGCCAATAAAGCTTTTGAAAGCTGCTCAGCTCCGTGGGTCATCAGGGAAGACATCGCTTACCACCCATCAGAAAGGCTAAAATTAAAAGGTGGATAATAGCAAGAGCTGAGGAGGATGTGAAGCAATCAGAACTCTCAGACATTGCTTGTGAGAGTATAATCTCGTAAAGCAGTCTAGAAATGTGTTGCATTAGCTACTAGAGCTGAACCTACGCAGACCCTACAACCCTGCCAACTCCAGTTTTAAATATCACCCATCATAATGTGTACATATGTTCCCCAAAAGACATGACGTTGACAGCATTACTATTGTAATTACCAAATTTAGAAACTGCCCAAATGCCCATCAAACGTATATTTACCAACAGACATATTTTGATATACTCACATAATGGAACTTCAATATTATATAACAACGAGCAAGAAAAGTCCACAATTAAGTTAAAAAAACGATGAATCTCAAAAATACCAAGGCAAAGAAATCAGATACAGCAGAATGTAGGTTGTATGATTTCATTTGTATTAGGCACGAAATTACGCAAAGCTCCTCTATTAGGGGTCATTGAAAATCTAAATAAAAACATAGGATTAGATGGCTATTAAAACATTCTCTACTTCAAAGACTCTACATACGTTACCTTTTCATCCCCTTGCTCGGGCACGTGAGCAAACTTACATTGTGGTCGCTCACAGCCACGTACTGTATTAAAATGAAATTTGCAATATCCAGGGGGTATCATCAACCCAAGGGGCTTCTGAAACACCTAGAAAATAAGAAAAATTCCCTTTCTGTGTTAAATGTAAAACACTTACTATACTCAAGTGAGAAAGCATTTGAAGCAATCAGAAATATATACCTAAAACAGTACTAAGATGAGTTGCTTGCTGACTTTATGAAAAAATAAAACTTCAAACAATTTACATTTTAAAAAATAATGAAGAAATCAAAGTGAGTTGTCTGAATTTTTGCAATTTCTGTTACTGTAAAATATTCCATCAAAGTTATTATTGTTTGCTGGTACCTTTAAAAAAAGCTTATATATTCCCTCTTCCTTCTTGTGTACATGTGTCGTTTGCTTTCATAAAAAGTTAATTCTATTATAATATGCATCATATTTCAAATACATTCATTAGAACTAAAACTTTCCTTAGCTTTTCAAATTAATAGAAAAAGGCAAATGACAAAGGCAAAGCTTTTTACGACAAGCTTTTCCTGTAAACTGCTCTACATCACTATTCCCTTTCATCACGGGAATATTTGCCCTACATTTCCTGTTTTGGATATCCAACCCCTATTCTGCTTTTAACCTCTTACATTATTTGTGAATATCCTCTGAATCACTATGCGTTCTCTTCCTGCTACCACCACTCCCAATTCAAAATCCACATAATGTCTGGAACTGCTTAAAAGTGATAGGTAAATACAACCAGAAAGGCCCAAAGTATGTACTGTATAAAATTATTATTTTTTAAAATGGGGTCTTACCCTTACAGTCTTTTCCCTCTTAAATATTTCACAGGTTTCAGGATTCTGCAACTTTAGGACACAATGTTTTCCTGGAAACCTGAAATCTATAAATGATTGAGAAACATTACACACCAATAGGTTACAACTCATTTCTTTCATACAATGAAACACATGACCACTACTATCTGCTTTGAAGTTTCACTTTGGACTATTCGTGCTTAGTTCCTAGACTGCTGCCGTGGAGTGTTCCTGTGAAATACAGGATGATTTACATATTGGGTGCTCCTTAAGCAGTTCCAGTATTATAAGCTAAGATACTGTCTTACAAGCCTTACACAGCAGCACTGATCACTGCATTCAAATGACTGTCTCTAAGTTAAACTGACAAGCATTACACACAACAAGATTTTCTAAGGGAAGACGTCTATGGACACACCTCTGGTGCTTCGACTAAACTGTTACCCCTTTCAAATTCATACGTTCAAGCCCTCACCACTAATCTGACTTTATCTGGTAATAGGGCTTTTAAAGGAAGTATTAAGATTTAATGGGGTCTAATGGGTGAGGCCCTATCTGATAGAACAAGTGTCTTTATAAGAAGACACACCAGAAAGCTGCTTTCTTCTCTCTATGCACACACATCAAAGGAAAAGCACTGTGAGGACTTAGCAAGAAGTCAACCAAATGCAGGCCAGAAAGAGAGCCAGAAACTGAACCCTGACAGAACTTGATCTTGGACTTTGACCTTCAAATCATGTGAAATAAATTTCTGTTGTTTAAGCCACGCATGTTATGGTATTTTGTTATTGCAGCCTGAGCTGATGAATATATTAGGCATCATACCCCTTAATGCTGGTCTTTTGAAGTGAAAATTAGGACATTGAAAACTTTTTTCTAAAGATAAAACAAACTTTTTTTAAATTTTAAATAATTTCATTTTCACTTTGGCAGGCAGCATCAGGTATGATTTGGAGCAAGCTAACGTTTTTGCTGCATAGCTTTGCAGTCATTTTCATTATGAAACACACATGGGTTTTCAGGGCAAAACACGTGACCATCATGGGTTTGCTGCTGTGGTACATAACACCAGGTGGCATGAAGTCGGTGGTAGGAAGGTACAGGAGAGTTAGGTGTAGCTACACAGAGAGATTTTATTGTTTCTGAATTTATTCCCCAATCTAGCTTATTTTTATCAAAGAGTATAGGTTATCAAAAGAACTGACACAAATTCTGAAATACATTCTAAGTAGTCAACAAAAATATGAAGCTGTAGGTATAACCTATAATTTACTTGTATTGTCATTATCACATAAACACAGATACTTCAGAAATTATTCCATCAAAAGCACTAAGTAAAGGTGCAAAAACCTTTTAATTTTAACATATTCTATGCTTATTTTGATTTTTTTTACTTTTTTGTTTTTGGTAGAAAAATCTCTTATATAGTTTCTATATTACCAAAGGCCAATAGAATTTCATTTTATTTTATTTTTTAAAAGATTTAACTTATCTATTTTCAGAGAGAGGGGAAGGAAGGGAGAATGAGAGAAACACTGATGTGTGAGACAAACATCAATTGCTTGCCTCTCGCACAGCTTGAACTGGGGGCCTGGCCCGCAACCCAGGCACATGCCCTGAGTGGGAAGTGAATCAGTGACCCTTTGGTTCACAGATCTCTGCTCAATCCACTGAGCCACACCAACCAGGGCCGGAATTTTATTAAGAAAACAGTACCGTTCATCCACGGCTTCCGTAATGTGTTTTCTTGAAAAGCAATTAGATTCAGAGGTGGCAATGATAAGCACAGAGGTTTTGGGCCCAGTGCTGATAACTGCCATTCATCAACCATAACTTCGGCATTTTTAGAATCTTCGCTGTGTGAGTAGAAAAACCAGAGTCAGAATTTAAATTTATTTGAAAAACATCAAAGTAATGAGAATCAAATTGAGGACAAACACAACCTAATGCTGTGAATATGATATCTACTATGCTGTGCACTATCTTCTTTCTATGATTATTCAGTATTTTGAACAGATTGCTTCTGCCTTCTTAACTAGAAACCAAAGCTTGTTAAATGACAGGGGTATGGGTGGGAATGAAGTGATGGGATTAAAACTACAGCAAAATATTTTTGATCACACCAGACAAAAAGTTTGAGGAATAACTAGCCTAGCATTCCAATTCAGAAAAGATAATTCAATTACTCTACTAATAATGCAATAAAAGAAGTAAATTATAAATTATTCTTCAGGACAAATATATAAATAAATTTATACATGTACTTGAGAGCTTCCTTTGGGAAGAAGGTAAAAAAATGTATTGTTCTTGGTTGCTGATCTAAACAGTTTTGACTATATTCTAATATGTGAGATTCTATATTACCAATTTTAGAAAAACTTAACCTGGCAGTTACTTATCTAGAAAAATAAATAACTTAAGCAAGGGGGAGGATGGGAAGCATATCAGATCTGACAGAAATGAATTTACTTCTTAGAAGATTACTGAGACACTATAATATTTTATCTCGAAAACAATTCTAATAAGCTTTTTCAGCAGGGGTTCCTCAGGCCAAAAGAGAATAACATTAAGTAAGAAGAGAGGCCCACATTTAATAACAGCTGAAACTTAGCATCAATAAGAGTTTAATTTTTAAAAAACATACAAAATACATTTATTTCTCTACCCAACTTGGGACATCACTGATATATGCAATCAACATAATGTTCCTCCAAGTAAATCAAAAGCAGTAACATAAAACAAAGAAGTAGGAATTATGAAATTTTACAGATGGTAAAGCATCTATAGTCAAATTATTTTATTTTTGATTGGATGACTGAAGCCCAGGGTAATATAGTGACTTGCCCCGTGTCACTTTCCTGGTCCTTACGGTAGAGCCAAAGTGAGGATAAAACTTTGTAGGCTCTAATGATGCTTTTTAGTTTGTAAGCAAAATGCTTTCAATAGGAAAAAAAAAGTTAACCCTGTCACTTTTTCTTTAAGATTTGATCTCCAAATGGTCATGAACCACGCTGGGCTGCTGGGCCAATCTAATTTTTACCTAGGCCTTTCCTTAATACAATGGTTCCCTAACCTCAGCATGTGTCCGGTCAGCTGGTGGCCTTGTTGAAACACAGCTTCATGGGCCCCAACTCCAGAGTTCAGGATCCGGTAGCTTGGGGGTGAGACACAATAATCTGCTTTTCACAATAACCTGACAAGTTCTCCCATGATGCTGCTCCAAGGATCACACTTTGAAAACCACTGGCTTAACATAAAGGACTTGAACATATTCATCATCTGATCTGAGTGCGCTTTGCCTCAACAGCAAAATGGGTGTGGAAGATGGACCAGATGGCCCCCACCTCTACATCTGGCACTTGTGTATGCTCTAGTAAGTGTGCTGTAACTCTCAGTACTGACCACTGCAGTCACGTACGATACCTGCAAACTGGACTGTTCATCTGATTTCGGTCACTCTGACATTTAAGAAGTTACATACACATTCTTTATTTATTTTTTTATTTTATCATTATTCCTTATGCTTTCCTCAAAAATATTTTAAGGGCTCAAAAAACCTAGTGACGGTGTTAAGGTAATTTACGATATCCCTGATATCTAGGTATAATTAGCACATTAATCAAATAATGCCCATGCATGGCTTATGGCATGCTAATCCAGCACATACAGCAGAGAATGAAAAACACACTCAAGACAAATGATATGAATAACTGTTTGAATTTTACATAAGTAAAAATTATGTTACAGACCTTTTGAAAACTTCATGCATATTTTCTTTTTCATCTTTATCACTCACTTTATCTGAAAATTTGCACTGCGGAGATATGGTTAAAAAGTACAAGTGAAAAGTCTGTATTCCATATGAAGCTACTAGACTTACCAGATTTATTAGACTGTGTGCAGCATTCTGGCTTAATACATAATACATAAGCATAACTGGCATATGGCCAACCTGGAAAACAATTCTACTGTACATTATTGAAAATACTGAATATTGATTTAAGAATTCCTACTGTTGCTTGAGAGAAAAACTAATATAAATCAATTTTCTCAGTTTTTGATACTGCCTTTAATTGTACAAGCCAACATTTCAAATTATTATGAACTACACTCACGTTTCTTTTCATTAAGAAAAAAGCTTTGAGTAATTTTTACTTTTAGGTGGTACTTATGAACATAAATTTATTTTTCGTTAGAAGTATTTGTATGTATTTAGGTCTTAGTTCTGCTTCTGGTCAGATGGAGGCATCTTTACTGAGGGTCGCAGTGAGCTGCAAGCAGCTTCAGGGGTGTCTTTGGGAGTCAGCAACATGGTGGAAGACATCATGACCAAAATCAAGTACTACCAGACCGCTCCTCTTGACAGCTGCTTCCCCAGCCAGAACCAGACCAGGAACTGTTGGCAGAACCACCTGGACTTCCACCACTGTGAGAAGGCAATGACTGCTAAAGGGGGTGAGGTCTCCATGTGCAAATGGTACTAGCATGTGTACAAATCCCTTTGCCCCATATCCTGGGTGTTGGCCTGGGATGATCGCCAGGCAGAAGTACGATTCCTGGGAAGATCTGAACTGGCTGCTCCTCACCTGTCCTCTGTCCTCCATCCTTCTCCCAGGGAGGTGAAGGGGAACCTGGGTATCTTCCACTCTGGGATCCTGAATTATGGCTTAACTAATAATAAATACTTGTTGGAAAAGTGTAAGACTATGCGTGTAAAAGAGCGAGATGATTGGGCAGGAAGCTGAGTTGAAAACAGTACCTGCACCAGTAAGGACTTCAGAGTGAGTTTTTGTCTTGTTTTAAATTTTTATCTTGTCAAAAAATGACCACCTCTTCTGTGTCGGACAGTAGAGTAAATGATTATACGAAATAGCCTCAAGCCCCTGCATGTGCTAAAATTTATCTGTGCTTTCTCTTAATTATCTACACAATTTTTAAAACCTTTCCTAGGTAATTTTTGAGCCACATGAAAATACTGCAATAAAAACACATAAAAATAAAAAAACAAATATTTATATGTATTTAAAATAATGCTATACTTGAAACATTTCAAATTAGTGTTTTGGGAATTGTGATTTTCTAACTGGGGTGGGGGAAGTGGTGGCAGGAAAATGGAGACAACTGTACTTGAACAACAACAATAAAAAAGTTATACACACTCAAATGTTAAACTTTTGAAAAAACAGATACCAAGAAAATAACCCCTGAAATCACCCTTTACTTGAACATAGATAACTGCTTAATATCTTACTGATATTTTTCTAAAGTCTTTTGAATTTTATTTTTTTACCAACATTTTTTATAGTTTTATTGAGAAATAATTGATATACATCACTGTATAAGTTTAAGGCGTACAGCATCATGGTCTGATTTACATACTGGAGTTGGCAAAAGTAGGTTTATAGTTGTATGAGAAACAGTTTATTCTTTTTTTATATATATTTTATTTATTTATTTATTTTTAGAGAGAGGGGAAGGGAAGGAGAAAGAGTGGGAGAGAAACATCAATGTGTGGTTGCCTCTCATGTGTCCCCTCCTGGGGACCTGGCCTGCAACCCAGGCATGTGCCCTGAATGGGAATCGAACCGCGGTTGTTTGGTTCACAAGCCTGTGCTCAATCCACTGAGCTACACCAGCCAGGGTGACAAACAGTTTATTCTTGTATTATTTATTAATTATTGTATTGTTTTCCATATGAACAACTGTAAACCTACTTTTGCCAACCCCTGTATATCATGCAATGATTACAACAGGTTCAACTAATATCCATCTTTTGATGTAGATACAATAAAAAGAAAAAAAGGAGAAAAAAGGTTTCCCCTTGTAATGAGAATCTGTAGGATTTATACTCTTAATAACTAGTCTTTTTTAAGGTACATAATCATATTTTACAATGGTGCATACTGTATATACTATCAGAATTGTTAGAAAAACTATAAAAGTCATCTGAGAAATATAAATCATTAACAAACAGAAAGAGGTACCATGTTCCTAGATGAGAATATTAAATGTAAAGCTGTAATTCCTCCCAAATTAATTTATACATTTAAATAACTACAATGAAAGCTTAAAGTACTCTTAGAATATAAGAACAGCCAAAAATATTTTAGATTTATAATACATCTTAGTATCTTTTAGAGTGATAGATTTGACTAAATAAAAATAAACAGCTTCTTCAAGGTGAAAAGTCCCTAAACCAAGTCGATACACAAATGGAAAACAGAAAACAGTACTGCCACATAAGACAAAGAACAAATAAGTTTAATGAACAGTTCCTATCAGTAAAAAAAGATCACAATCCCAGAAGAAAAGTGGGCAAAGAACATAAAAAGAAGTTCACAGAAAAAAAATATAAATGGCTTTTAAATATACTAAAAGATACTTAACTAGATTCATTATGAGGAAAGCAAATTAAAACTAAAAATAACTTGTAAAAGTAGAAATACAAACAAAACAATTTAACACAGAGTTGGTGAGTGTGCGGGAAGAAAACTGGCATTCTCGTTCAGTGTTGTTGCAGGCGTAAATTAGAGCAATCTACTGACAATCCTGCTTCTAAGAACTAGCCCAAAAATGCTTGCACATATGCACAACACCTTATGCTCAGAACGCATATTACAGTCATATTTAAATAGCAGAAAATGGGAACAAACTAGTGTCCATCATAATATAGTGGGGTTGTTGAATAGAGTAAATACATACAGTGGATAAGTATGTTATTATAAAAACAAGGCATCATTACATACATTTGGAAAAGAAACAACCTTTATTGTACATTAGGTTTCAAAAAGCAAGATAAAGAATGGTATGGCTAACTTTTGTATAAAATTAAAAAGAATACACAATAGGCCCACTCTGAGAAATGGCAGAGTATCTCTCATTGGGCTAATCCTCCTGAAGGTAACAACTACACACTCTGGATAAAATATAAAAAAATCTGTCTGAAAACACTGAAAAGATATGAAAACAGACACAGTCTGGAGGGAGGTCTACACCTGGAAATAGGGAATGGCACCGGGTAAATGTTCTGTTTTTATGCCTTTACTCCTGAAGGCAGGCCCTAGTTGATACCACTTGGCAAAGCCAAAAGTTTGCCCTACTGACACAAAGAGCCAGAAGACAGAGTTTAGGACAAAGTCAGAAACTGGGAAGTGAAGCTGGGAATCTGGGCATGGAGATAGGAAGCCCTAGAATCTGCTTACAAACTTAGTCCAAATCTCTAACTAACCCCTGAACTATGCCCATGTGAGAGAGACTCCAAACAGCCCAGCGTAAAGAACTGAGCAAAGATTTTTCAACTGCCTGCTACCACAGGGGAGTCATCTGAAGGGTGCGTTCACCCAAGTTAAAACCTAAGCATGCAATTACCATACAGTCCAGCAACTGCAGACCTGGGTATTTATCCCAGATAAATTAAAAATAAAGTTTACACAAAAACTCTTACACAAATGTTTATCAGTTTTATTTGTATTAGCCCCAAACTGAAAACAACTCAGATATCCTTCAATGAGTGCACAGCTAAATAAACTGTGGTAAGTCATATCACACACTGTTATTAAGCAATACAGATGAACAAACTATTGATGCATGCAACAAACTTAATGTAATCCAGAGGACTGCACTAGGTGAAAAAAAAACAAACAATCTAAAGAGGTTCCATACTGTATGATTCCATTTATATAACATTCTTGAAATGACAAAATTATAGAAATGGAAAAAAGACTAGTGGTTGTCAAAAATACCAAAATACCAAAATTACAGAGTTGGAAAACATATTAATGTTAGGCATGTAAGCGGTAGTGATGGAGGTGTAACTAAGGGGTAACCTATGGGAGATCTTTGTAATGATGGAATAATTCTCTTGATTGCAGTGGTGGTTACAAAAAACACACAGAACTAGACATACATACACCCACTCATCACACTACCAAATTCTTGTTTCTGGTATTGTACTTTAAGATGTAATCACGATAAAACTATGCAAAGGGTAGACAGATCGTCTCTGTACTACTTTTGCAACTTCCTGTGAATCTATAATTATTTAAAAATAAAAAGTTAAAAATATAAAGTACACTAGCATTTTAACTATCTAGGGCTCAAAACTAGAATCATTAACAAATTACCACCATGGTAAACCTAAAAATCATTACAAATGAATTTAGACTGTAACTGATACACAGAAAAAAGAAAAAACAAGATCTCTGGAAAAGACTATATGAATATGTATACACATATGTATGTTTGTATATATGTATATGTTCATATACACACACACATAAATAAAATATATATGGAGGGGGACACAAAAAACTCAGAATTTATTTATAAAAAATTGTGTATTTATTTTTACATGTTTAAACTTCAGTTACTTTCAAGGTACTTTCCATTTGGTGCAATACACCCATCAAAATGCTTTCTTCCACTGATCAAAACAGTTTTTAAACTCACTGGTTTTGATGCCTTTTAGTACTTCTGCTGTTTCTGTTTCAACTCTTCACATCGGCAAAACATTCCCTTTGAGGATTTCTTTCATCCAGGGAAACAAAAAAAAAAGTCGTTTGGGGCAAGATTGGGTGAATAGGGAGGGTAGGGCACGGGGGTCATGCCATTTTTGGTCAAAAGCAGCCAAAAACTCAGTGCAGTTTGGGCAGGTGCATTCATAAATCACCACCTATCATGAAATGGGCAAGCACTTTGAAAGTCTTCAAAAAAGCCAACACAGCCTTATACAACAATGCCAGCTGGTACACTGATACAGATGGGTTCCTAGAACACTCATGTAGCGGGGGAAGCCTGTGCTGCAAGGGGTCCATCTACAGAAGGTAAGTCTGTTTTGGGGGGGTCCTCCCTCATATCCATATATAAATATAACATTGCTCAGAAAGCATTTCTAAAAATACACAGAAAACCATATAAAAGCAGAAAAGTGGTAGGTCAGGCCT
>PVKM010035719.1:0-15075 GCA_004027735.1 Carollia perspicillata | reverse complement strand
CCTTTCAGGCCCCGCCAGCAGAGATCTGCCGTGTGGGCAGCTGGCGTGCACGGCAGCCTTTCCTGCACACAGCGGGCACTTACCGAGCACGAACTGTACGCCAAGCGCTGTTCTAGGTGCTGAGGGTGCCAGAGGAGAAGGCAAAGGTCCCTGCTCTCACGGAATGCCCGTTTTAGTAGGGGAGACCGATGATAGGCAAGCAAAAAGAAAAGGTAAACAAACAAGAGACTATCAGGAAGCGATTAGTGCTTTGATGAAGAGAAAACAGGATGATGTATCAGAACAGGCTTTGGCCATATCCGGCCCACCTCCTGTTTTTTTAGCCCCGGGAGCTAAAAATGGCTTTTATGTTTTTAAATGGGGATAAATCAAAAGGAGAGTAGCACCCGTGGCCCGTGGAAGTGATAGGAAACTGGAGTGGCAGTGCCTGGAAACCGAGTTCGGCTGGCACGTGGCCACAGTCACATGCGTACGTGCTGCCCGTGGCTGCCGTGCTGCACCGAGTGCTGGCTGCAGACCACGCGGGGCTCTCAGCGCCTGAAGTACCGACTGTACGCACTTTGTTTAGAAAGTGAGTGGTCGCCGAAGGCCTTTCTGAGGTGAGGATTGGAGCCAGCCACGTGAAGATCTAGGGAAAGGAACACCCATTTCGGGGATGCCGAGGTGAGAAAGAACTCGGTGTGTTCAAGTGGCAGGAAGGACTGGGGTGCAGCTGGAGGAGTGGCCTGTCCTTACTCCACAGTGGCCATACCTCCCCTCGCCTACCTGAGGATAGCAATGGTTGTGGTTCATCTCCCAGTATGCTCTGTTCCCTCCCGTTGCCTTTCCCTTGGTTCCTTTTGGTCTTAGTTATTTGTGGTAGAGCCTTCCCTCAGAAGCCCTGGTATTGTTCCATTGTCTGCTTCTACCTCAGGGGGGCACAGAAAGCCCTGGGAGGCTCTGGCCAGGTGGGCAGGTGTTGGAGGCCAGCTGTGGCCATCAGGCAGGGCTCTAATTTTAGGAGGTGGATTTCATATGCGTATTTTTTCCTGGCCTGGTCAGATTTCATGGAAAGTGTTCCCCCAGTTGCTTGCTAGAGAGCACTGTCTGGTCACCAGCGTTCTGGGAACTGAGTGGGGGGAAAATGCCAGGGACGTCTCAATATTCAGTATGCAGACGTTCACGAGCTCTCCTGTTTTCTGCACAGTACTCTTGTGTTCACCTGGACCTGGCGTCCTCTGGCCTGGGGACACCCCTGTTGCCCTCTCCCCGGGAAGGAACTCCTGGCTTCGGCTGAGCTGGCGAGGGGCAGCCCCTGCTACACGGAGTGGAGGAGAGGATTTGGGGCGCTGTCTCTCTTGGAGCTGGCTTTGAGCAGTCCCCTGTCTTTACCTCCATTTCCAGAGACACCTGGTACCATCAATTATTATTTATTTATTGCAAGATTGTACTTACTTATTTTTAGAGAGGGGGGAGGGAGGGAGAAACAGAGGGAGAGAAACATCAGTGTGTGAGAGGTACATCGATCAGTTGCCTCTCATACCCTGTCCCCGCCATCCTGGGACCTGGTATGTGACTGACTGGGAATTGAACTGGTGACCTCCTGCTTTGTGGGGTGATGCCCAACCAAGCCACACCAGTCAGGGCCAGAGACACCTTGAAAAAAATCCCTTTATGGTCATCTTAGACAGTTGCACGATTGAGAAAAGTAGTTGTGTTGAGTCGACCACCTTTGTCCTGATTGACTTATTTGAAGTGCCACTCTGGTCATTGTGTGAAGACACAAAGAGAGAGGAACGGAAGCAGAGAGAGCCAGTTAGAGGACTGCGCAAAGGTCTAGGTGAGAGACCAGGGTGCTCTGGATGAGAGGGTAGTGGTGGGGATGACAGGAAGGGGGTGGCCTCGAGTTACGTTTTGAAGGCCGTCACTATGGCTTCCTGATGGCTCGGTCATAGAGGGTGTGGGAAGGTGAGGAATTAAGATTAACTCCAAATTTCCTGGTGCCGTTTACTGTGATGGGCAGGTCTTGGGGAGGGTAATTGTGTGGGTGGAGATCAAGACTCAAGGCTGAGTGCCTATTTAGACATCCAGGTGGAGATGTCCAGGAGCAGCTGCACATATGATTCTGGGATCGAGGAGAGAGGCCAGGGCTGGGTTTAGACTACACTGGCATCTGGATCGGCATTCAAACCCTCTCAACTAGACGAGGTTGCCTAGGAGGACAGTATGGATGGAGAAGAAAGAGGTGCCCCCCGGACTGCCTGGAGCCACTCCAGCACTTCAGGATAGAAGAGAGGAGGATGAAGACCAGGGACGCGTGGGTTTCTTCTCAGTAGTGAAGACAGGAAAGTGTTTCCACAGGGAGAGGGGAGACGCTGCTGGCAGGTAGACGAGAAGAGGGAGGAGAAATGAGCATTTGAGGTAGAGACGTCTCCCCTTCTTCACGGGTAACAGTGCCACTTCATTTTAGTTGGGCGCATGGTCATGCGGCATAAAAACCATATTTCTCAGTCTCCTTTCTGGCTGGATGTGGCCATGGAGATAAACAGAACTGCAATTTCCAGAAGTGTCCTAAAAGGGAGGAGGCACATTCTTTACCCCTTTCCAGTGGACTGCATTGTGATGTCGTGGCTGACTTTCCTCCATTCTTTTTTTTTTTTAAAGATTTTTATTTATTTATTTTTAGCGAGAAGGGAAGGGAGGGAGAAAGAGAAGGAAAAAAAAACCATCAGTGTAGGAGAGATACATCAATTGGTTGCCTTTCGTATGCCCCCTACTGGGGACCTGGCCCACAACCCAGGCGTGTGCCCTGACTGGGAATCAACCTGGCGACCTTTTGGTTTGCAGATTGGCACTCCGTCCGCTGAGCCGCACCAGCCAGGGCTCTGCAGCCTTTTTGCGCCTCAGATGACCTTAGAAGTGGAAATGACCCGTGCTAAAGTACCAGGTAAAACAGGATCTTCTATGCCATGAGCACAGTGACGGCTGTGGACAGATTTTATGTGAGAGATGAATAAACCATCTTGTTTAAGTCACATTTTCTAAAACTGATTTTAGAGAAAGAGGAAGGTGGGGGGGGGGAGAAACATCAATTTGTTGTCCCACCTACTCATGCACTCATCGGTTGATTCTCGTTTGTGCCCTGATCAGGGAGTGACCCCTCAACCGTGGTGTATCATGACAACGCTCTAAGCAACTGAGCTATGAGGCCAGAGCTGTTTAAGTCACTATGATTTCGTGTTTTTTATAGTATCACATGATCCGGGAATAAACATTAGAGGCATAGTGGTTGAAGCACGAACAGCTGCAAACACGACAACACCACCACCTCTGTGACACTGTATAGCACTTTTCAGTTTGCAAAACACTTTCAAATACACCATCTTGACTGATGTTTGCAGCTCCATTGTGATACTGTAGACATTGTCTTCGTAGATGAAGAAACTGAGGTTCAGAGAGATCACCGACTCATGTCTCCTGATTGCTAAGTTGCAGGACTTACACTTGAACCTGGATCTTCTGGCTCCTCACGCAGTGCTCGAGAATATAGATGGAGACTACAGGTCATGAGTGTGCACGAAGTTCTCCCTCAGAGTTTGCTTGATATTAGGCGTGGCAGTTGGAGTTTGCCCCTGGCATTAAGAAGAAAGCTTTTTTTTTTTTTTGGTGTGGCAAAGTGTCCTCACTTTTCAGGAAAACGCCTAAATTTCTACAGGGGTAATGTGAGGTACAAGAGGTCATGGAAAATAAAGGGAATTAAAATTAGATGACCATCAACATTGGAGGCAAAATGTGTTTGCCAGCTGGCTTGCTAGTAGTCCCATCTTGGAGATAACTGGGTAGCAATCAGAAGTTCAGACCAGGAGCTGCTGACCAGGAGTGCCCGGTGACCATATAAATGTTTTCTCCGTATCATAGCATCTGCTTCTCTTTGCAGTCTCCGCTCCTCAGAGGCCAAGCTGAGAACTTTCGAAGTTTGGCACGAGTCTCTCTTTCTGCTTTTCCTCTTCAGTAACTGCTTTGCTGATTTCTTTCCAGTTTTTCCCCCTAAATCCCCATTGATCCTGGTGGAGACACTTTGCGGTGAATGCATTCCAAATGTCATTTTAAGATTGTTGGGGATACACAGATTTTAAGGTGGTTAAGGCTTTGCACCTTCCTAGCAGCAAGCCAAAGTGAGGCCACCTTTAAGTGACTCCAAGTTGCACAGTGAGAAAGTGGAATCTGTAATTCGAAGGCAGCCTTGTGTCTCCCCAGCTTTCACTTTAGAAAATCAAGAGCCATCCCGACCCTTGGGAAATACCTTTCTGTTCGTCCCACCCATGGCCCCTTTAATCTCGTCTGACCCACCCTGGCACTGCTGCTGGAGACACATTAAAGCAAGCCTTTCATGCTTGCTACAGGGAAAGGCCTCGGCCCCTCCCCAGCTACCACCAGCCCACTGGCTCGCTCTCTTCATCTCCCTGGATCACAGATTCCTGGCTGTAGTCCCTGGCTTTGATATTTGCTTCTGCTCGCTCTAGTTTGGCAACTCATCACATTCCCCTGGAAGCTTTTTTTTTTTGTAAGCCCTCTGCTCTGTTCCTGCCTCTGATTTTGTGTCCTTCCACAGCCTTGGGTGAAGAGAGCTCTCCCCCCATGGCCTGGGCCCTGCAGAACCCCGCAGCCGGGCCAGAGGTGGAAATGGCGTTGAGATGGCAAGGGGCATAAGAAGACCCAAATCCTGCCCTTGGCCACAGTTTTCTTCCTCAAGGGAGATATGCACAAAAGAGGCTAAGAAGGCACTTACCTCTGCCTTTATTAGGTGAGACTTGGACCCTGATGTCCAATTCCCGAAAGGTTGGCTTGAACGCCTAGAGCCAAAACAGGCCTCATTCATCCCGTGAGTACTTACCGAGCACTTAGGATGTGTCCGCACTGTCCGAGCTCCCCGGGGCCCCCGGAAGCAGCATGAATAAAAGCGAAGTACTAGCCCTCAGAGAACTTACATCCAGTCAGGGGAAGTCTCCCTCACACACACATACAAATAATAAAATTACATCAGGCTTGCTGTTCTATTTATTTTCCCAGGGCCGTACCCAAAAGCCCTGCAGTCTTAGATCTGATCTCTGTGATCGGGGTAAGGCCGCACTCACATCAGGGATCAGCACAGGGAATGGAAGACTGAAGAGTGGGGCGGGGAGGGGGGGCAGGTCAGTTGCCTCAAGGCCTCCTTAGAGGAAGACAGCGGCACCCCATCCCACAGTCTCCCCTACCCCGACCCAGAGCCCTGACAGCAAAACACTGGTAGCTTCACCTACAGAGAAAAGGCAAGAGAGTGCCAGCACAAGGGTGCACGAGAGCTGTCTCATCTGGCTGAGGCAGCAGCCCCAGCCCTCGGTCAGTGGTAACTGGGACTGTTGGAAAGAGCCACGCGCATGCGTGCTCGCACGTGCGGCACACGCACTTCACAGGCTTCAGGGTGTGCTTTCTGGGACGGGGCAAGCAGTGCCTCGGAAGCAGTAGAAATGCAAATTCTCGTCCCACCCATCTCAGTGGTTCAGAATCAGAGTCTGCAGGTGACCCCCTTGCACATTCAGGGTCGAGAAGCAACAGTCTAGACTTGGACCAGTTGCAAACAAAAGCTCCATCCCGACTGTGACCGATAATAATTCCTTCCTCTTGGAGATGCGGCGTGGGGTGGAACAGAGAGGGCTTCCTTCTCCGGGAAAAGTACAGACATATGTTTGAGTAACATATTCACAATTGTTCGTAAAAATCAGTTACTATAAATAAAAAACATCAATAAAAGTAGAAGAAAATTAAGTTCAAAATAGGGTGCTTCTTTTCATTTGACTTGTAATATTTGACTTGTAATATTTTCAACTGTCAAAATTTTAACAAGTGTCATTCTATACTTTGTATTTAAAAACAAGTTACTATCAATAGGGTTTTTAATGTCTGAGGGAATCTTTTATGCATGGAAAAGAATACTTAAAGTTGTTTATATATTTGAATTTTTTAATTGTACATTTTAAAGCCTGACTTTAAGTTCAACTTACAGTTTTGCTGTTTTGTTCATAAAGCTAATATTTTTGCTAAATCTTTTACTTGCTCCTTAATGTCAGTTAGCTTATAAATTCTCTAAATGTTTGCTATCACTCACAAACTTCATTAATTAAATTAGCTTGGATGGTTTACACTATAACGAAGCATCTAACAAAGCAGACTTAGAAATCTAACAAAATCTTGGACACTAGGAATTTAAACATTATTCACGAAACATAGTAAGTCCCAAGTAGTAGATCTAGTCATATTTATTTAAGCATTCACCCTTTAAACTTAATCCACCTAAGCATTAAATTAACATCACAAGTCTAATATACTTTTACACTTTTTCAACTCCTTAATAAATCATAAAAATTGTACACTTAAAAATAGTTTGCCCTGGCTGATGTGGCTCAGTGGATTGAGTGCCGGCCTGTAAACCGAACGGTCTGCGGTTTGACTCCCAGTCAGGGCACAGGCCTGGGTTGTGGGCCAGGTCCTCAGTAGGGGGCACACGAGAGGCAACCACACATTGATGTTTCTCTCCCTCTCTTCCTCCCTCCCTCCCCTCTCTCTAAAAAAAATCTTCAAAAAATAAAAATAGTTAATGTAGTGTTACATGAATTTTTAAAGCAATTAAAATTTTAAGTTACCGAAAAGAACAGATGAGGTGTGAATTACCCCAAATGATTACAGCAGTTACTACCACACACGTTTAGACCTGTCAGAAAGTGTTAATATGTGTCCTTGTGTCATTCATTGTTTTTATTTTCAAGCGTTAATCCAAACTTGCAAGCTTCTACCTAAACAAAGCAGGAAAAATCACAGGTGGGCTGAGGGGACTACAGTGAAGATTCGGGATTTGTGTGCACTGGAGAGTAGGGGTTTGGCTGACCATCTGGCGTTGCCATGCTCTCACAGGCTAGAGAGTTGCCTGCGGACTGGCCGAGTCTGGGAGTGAGGCCTGGGCGTGTCTTCTAGAATAATTCCACCCAGCCTGGCAATCGTCTGTGGGAATGCTTTCCTGTGGTCAAATTTTGTGTGCCAGAATAACAAAATCCGTAAAACCTCACTAAAAAACACAATTCAGTGCATCTTTTGTCCCAGGGTGTTGCTCTGCCTGGATGTAAATACAGGAATTCACAGCGTAATTGTTAACTAACCCATGGCACTGGCTGACTAGTCGGACAATTTTGGGGAACTCACATGTACCTTTTTTAGTCTAACCCATATTTAATATCATTACAGACTTTTCATAAGGCTTTCATTTTCTTTCTGATACTCAGATTGTTTCCATTTTTTCCTTTTTTTCATGTGTCCTTTTTCCTCTTAGCACTGCTTCAAACTTTTTTTTAATCCTCACCTGAGGATATGTTTATTGATTTTAGGGAGAGAGGAAGGGAGGGAGGGAAAGAGTAGGAAAGAAACATTGATGTGAGAGAGAGAAATATTGGTTGCTTTCTGAATGCATCTGGACAGGGGCTTGAATTCAAAACCTAGTTCATGCCCTGATGGGGAATCAATCCCACAACTTTAAAAAAAATTTTTTTTGATGTATGTGATGTCCAACTGAGAACCCAGCCAAATCGTCTACTTCAAATATTTTTAAGGCTGACATGCTTCTGGTATTGTCTGGCAGACTTAGGTCTACTTTGACTTTTACTGTCCTGAGGAAGGAATCAGCTTGAGTCCAAGGAGCCCTGGTTTCTTTAAGAGGTGAATGTTGCTAGGGACCAATATCTGGGTGCTCCTGGTGTGAATCCGATTACCCATATGAGGACGGAAGGGGAGGAGTCGTCTCCTCGTCTCACCCACTCCACCGAGAGAGCCAGGAAATGAGTTTGAGATGATGTGTCCAATGTAACTCCAAGCCTAAGTTCTTTTTTTTTAATAGATTTTATTTATCTATTTTTAGAGAGAGGGGAAGGGAAAGAGAAAGAGAGGGAAAGAAACATCGGTGTGTGGTTGCCTCTCGCACCCTGTACTAGGGATCTGACCTGCGACCCAGGCATGTGTCCTGACTGGGAATCAAACTGGGGACTCTTTGGTTTGCACTCAATCCACTGAGCTACACCAGCCAGGGCATAAGTTGTTTAAAAATACATGTTCTTTTGTAAAAGCTTTGTATTTTATTCTCCCCCTTTTAAACACCAGCTTTTAGCTACCAGCTGCTGCTGTTTTTTTTTAAACTTTAATGTCATGCTGTATATGTTTTAATTATACTATTAATGAAATTTTTTGTGTTATAGTGAACATATACTGACTTAGATTCCAGATGCCCTGGCCAGGGCTGCTGATGTGTCGCTCATCACTTTTATGATCCTTGTGTGTCTTATTAATCATCATCTGCTGACCATTTTATTGATAGTTATACAATTTCATTTCATCCAACTCTATTGAATTCACTGGGCTGGATTCCAGTTTCGAAGCATCGGCTCGGCTCGCTCTCTCCTCTCTCCTGGAGGGGTCTTTGCCTTCTGGCTCTCCTCTGCCTTTACACTGGAGATGGGTCCTCATTTTCTTTCTCCCTGGTATCTTCAAGACTTCTCTCAGGCTGTCTCAGTGTACGTGCCTCGACCATTTGCTCTTTAGAGAAGCCAGCCTTTCAGACCAAAATATATTTGGCAAACTTAACCCGTTTGACACACATGTTTTTGTCAGTTACTAGATGTTTTTTCCATAGTACATATCATGACAAAAAGCAAGAAGCCCAGTTTCCACCAGCTTGTGCCTCAAATCCAAGCCCTTCCACATCCCCCCATTCATCCTCTGCCGAACCCTCACCCTTAAGTGCTCAGTGTGTCTTTGCCCTGACCCAGCTCCCTGCTCCCACTTCCTACCTCCACCCACCATGCTGCCCCATAGGGACCAGCATGCATCCCATATGTCCACCCCGTCTGTGGAGGGCATACCCTCGACTCTTGGTGTTCACACCTTTGTGAGATGCCCTCCCTTTGAGTGTGTGTGCACCTGCGACTTGCTTCTAATGAACAGCGTATGGCAAAGGTGACGGGGGTGTCACACCTGTGATTAAGGTATGTTATAGAAGACCGGCTCACGGACAGCCTCCTTCTAGAGGCTCTCTTGCTGGCTTGATGAAATAAGTGGTTGTGCTGGGAAAGGCCACCCGGCTAAGCCCTGAGGGTCACCTCTAAGAGCTGAGGACAGCTTCCAACAGACAGACAGTAGGAAGCCAGGGGCCTCAGCAGTACAGCCACAAGGAGGTGAATTCTTAGGAAAACGTGAGTGAGTGTGGACGCAGATTCTTCCCCGGTCAAGCATCCGGGTGGTAAGCTGGCCAACACCCCGCTGGCAGCTCTGTGAGACCCTGAGCAGAGACCCAGGTGAGCCGGGCTGCGGTTGATTCACCGAAACCGTGGGATGATAAATCGGTGTTGTTTTAAGCTTCCTCGTCTGTGGTGATTGTTGTGTGGCCACAGATAACTAATACACCTACGGACGCTGTCTCTTCTGTGGCCTTCCCTCGCGGTGGCTCATTCCATTCTGTGACACAAAACCTGGGACATAGGGACATTGTCTTCCTTACTGGCCTCTTCCCTCAGACCGTTTTTCTGAGTCTCAGCTGCATGGCCATGCCATCCTCTTCCCCTATGACGGCCTCTGCCGTTGACGGACCCCGGGCCCTCATTCTTCAAATTCTCAGCATCAGGACATATTTCATATCCTCTTCTCACCCTAGGTAAATTCAGGGCCAGTTTGAGGCGGACGATCAGTTTCTTGACTTCCTTCTCTCTAAGCCACCCACTTCCACAGTCACAACTGGGCCTTTGGCATCCCTGGAAACTGTTCCACTCCAAATTCAGAGTCAGCCTTCCACCCCTTCTACCCCATCCTTTCCGCTGACTTGTTCCGCTGTTCCCACTCAACAATTTCCCTCTCATCAGCACCACTGATCTATCGATCTCTCTAGGTATCTGCATACCAGCAGCGCTCTTGCTGCTTTCCTGCCCTCCCTCACAACATGGAGTCTGTGTCTATGCCCTAGGTTTCATCCTTGGTCACTGTGTCATACCCATCCGGCAAAATCCTGACAGTAGATGCACCCAGTATCCAAATCGCCACAATTGCTCTCAAACAGCCTCTGGGAAAGTCACACAGCAGGACATACTGGTACCGCATAAATTCATGGTTGTTGTGTTCAAGCCCTCAGTATACCCAGGGAGCCCTGTTAAGTGTCCCTGATGAACTCATTCTCCTGTAGTGATGATTTCAGACCTCTGGCTCTTTCTCACACCTCCACATACAGCATCTAACCCTCTGTCTCTGTCTCTCGTTCACTCTCCTCAGCAGGGAGAATGGAAACCATGAAAGGAAGGTCCCCGTCTAGGACATAACTCTACCTGTTTGCTCCCATTCTGTCCTCTTTTCCCTCCTGTTGCAATGTTAGTGCTACCGTCTTTTCTGCCTTAGCCACATCTCTACACTCACAATTTGGATTTCATCCCTTTCCTCCTTAAATAGAAACTTCTATTATTTGTGGTCTCTTATCTTTCCCATATATTCAACCACTTCCTCTTGACTCCCCATAAGCTTTTAATTTAAAAAAAATATAAAGTTTCATTCCTATAGCATATATCTTTTTCTTAAAGACTTCATTTACTTATCCTTAGAGGGGAAGGGAAGGAGAGAGGGAGAGAAATGTCAATGTACAGTTGCCTCTCATGTGTCCCCTGCTGGGAACTGGCCTGCAGCCCAGGCATGTGCCCTGACTGGGAATTGAACCATGGTTATTTGGATTGAAGGCCTGCGCTCAATCCACTGAGCTACACCAGCCAGGGCAGCTTTTAAATGTATATTATTCTGTCCCATTTTCTGTTTCTTCTCCTTCTGGGATGCCAATTAACCATGCATTAGACATTTTGACATTGTTACACAGGTCCCTGTGACTCCGTTATCTTATCTTTTTTAAAAGATTTTATTTATTTATTTTTAGAGAGAGGGGAAGGGAGGGAGAAAGAGAGGGAGAGAAACATCAGCGTGTGGCTGTCTCTTGTACTCCCCTTACTGGGGACCTGGACTGTAACCCAGGCATGTGCCCTGACTGGGAATCGAACCAGTAACCCTTTGGTTTGCAGTCCAGCACTCAATCCACTGAGCCACACCGGCCATGGCTGATGAGCCATTCTTGACACCTTTCTCCCCCTAATCCGTCACGTCCATTGCCAATTTGTACATTTCCCTTTCCAAATCTCTCTCAGGTCTATTGATATCCTTTCTTTGCCACTACCACCAACCTAGACCAAGCTAACTTCATCTTGTGCCTGAACCACTGCTAAAGCCTCCATGTTGGTCCCTGCACTTCTCTAGTTTGTTCTCTATATTACAGCCAGAGTGATAGTCTCAAAATGCAACTCGCTTATTTAAAACACTCCAAATCAAAGATGACTTATTTATCTTAAGACATATATACATGTCAAAACCCTTAACATGACCTGGCATAGTCTGCTGCCTATGTGATTCTTTGCTCTTACTTTGCATCATGGCCCTGGCCCCAACTCCCTTGCTCCATGCAGCAACGTTTCACCTATACTGTGGCAAATCCATGTTTGGGTTTAACGCTTTTGATTGGTCAGTCTTTTTACATGTGGTTTTGGTCTGCAGGGCAGACTTTAAAGTGTGATTTTAAACCATGGAATTGCCCTTGATAAGAATATTCTGAGAGCATTAAGAGAGTTAATACAAATGTAACTGATATGACTATTATTGCTACATTTATTGATTACAACGAACCATGCAAATTCCTCAGTTGCTGCTCACATGTTCAGCTGGATGGTATACATGTGGCACACACACAGTCAGGCGCAGACACTCGCAGGTAGTTGTTACCATGTGTTTCTGAGACTCTACGATAGGTAGACAAATGCCAAAGGCTTTAGCTTACCTGAAGTTCTTCTGTAGGGGTGTTCTGCTTTTTTTTTGGCGTATATACTTTTCTATCTGATTTCACAATGTTGCCTGAGCATTTCTGTCTCTGTGGAGTACATACCACCAGGAATTCCAGACATAGCATCTGTACTTCTTTAGAAAGGGTCTGACCAAGGCTTGCAAAACCTAGGTGGCTCCAAACAGCCCCTACTTGGAAGCGCATGCTTTCTGCAGGCACTGACTCACCTTGGGTCACACATGCAAATGTGCACAACCGCCACCCAGAGTTACTGGTGTTCATTATGCTCAATGATTTTGATCCGTTCGTCTCCATTTTTCATGCCTGAGAACTTGGATCCAACTGACTCTCGCCCCTGCAGTACATCTGAAGATAGACAGGAGTTCGAAGGCCCTAATTTGGCCCAGGGGTTGGCAAACTATGACCTGATATCTGTTTTTGTAAATAAAGTTTTATTGGAACACAGTCTTGCTCATTCATTTATTCATTGTCTATGGCTGCTTTTGTGCTGCAAAGGCAGATTTGACTAGTTGTGACAGAGAACATATGGTCTGCAAAGCCTAAAATATTTAGTATCTGGCCTTTTAAAGAACAAATTTACAGACCTCTGATTTAGTCTTTGTTTTCCAACTGTTTTAGCAACAATCGATAACAAAGTAGAGTTGCCAGATTTAGCTATTAAAAACACAGGACACTTAGATAAACAATGAATTTTAGATAAACAACGGACACTTTTTTAGAGTAAGTACATATGTTCCAAATACCGCAGGACAAACTTTTAATAAAGACTTGTGCAAGCAAGATGCCTATTAGCCCCTCAATCCTGCTGCAGCCACTGCACTTTGAGCTTTGGAAGAGAAAGAAGTCTAAGGAAGGAAGGACCCTTGGGATCAACTGTATTCTTTAGAAGAGGGAGCTGGAAAAGAAGCGGAGCAGTCTTTGGTCACTTCTGCCTGCCTCACCAGGACAATGTGGGAGGTCTGGGTTTGGGTCCTCTTGGTGCAGCTGGTAGGCTTCAGTGAGCAGCAATCATTCTTCAGATTGCATGGAGGAGTGTTGTTGAAGCGAGAGAGGCGGAGAAGGACCTGCTTCATTCTTCACACTGGAAAGTGCTTCTTTAAACTAGCAGCTCCACTGTGTACTCAACTAATGGTTTGTTTATAAGTCCTCTCGTTGTCTGGTTTAATGCCCTGGTTTCACTCCTGGATATATGTGGAAACTACCACTTTTTACTGGTAGACATGGAAGCCGACCTCCTAGTACACTCTGCTTCTCTCTCCCCCTTCATGTCATCTCACTATCTCATGCGGGAGAGTTAGTCAAAGTCACTTTAGACACCAGGCACCTCTGAAGTGACTCTGCACATGTAGCTGACAGAAGCTGGAAAGAGTAGCAGTTAAGTACCAGGCCCTGCAACCAGACAACCTGGGGTTAGGTAATGGCATATTCATTCACTGGGTAAATGACCTGGGGGAATTACCCAACTCATAAATATTAATTTTTTATTGATTTTTTTAGAGAGAGGAAGGGAGAGAGAGAAGAGAGGAGAGAGAGAGAGAGAGAGAGAGAGAGAGAAATCCATTTGTTATCCCACTTATTCATGCCTCCGTCAGGTGACTCTTGTGTGTGCCCTGATCGGTGATCCAGCCCGTTGGGATGACACTAACCAACAGAGCTACCTGGCCAGCGCAGCCTAAATTGTATGATCCTCAGTTTCCTCATCTGTAAGCTGGAGGGCTGATGGGCTGATGGTAGTAGCTATCTCATGCAGTTGTGAGGGTCAAAGTGAATTAGCACATTTAAAGTACTCAGATCTGTGCCTGGGACATAAGCATTTGGAAAAGGTTAGCTGCTGTTCTGTGCTTTACGAGGGGAAAAGAAACGTCTGGCTAGGTGTGAAGGGTTGGGAACCCAGCCTCCAGCAGTGTGAATTCTCCCCACTAGGTGTCACAATTCAGCAGGCATTGTCTGTGCCTAAGCGGGACTTGAGGTGGCTGGCTGGAAACTCACTTTTTGCTTATTATCATTTTTGATTTGGTTTGGGGATTTCAAGGGTATAAACTGACATGCTATCTTCTGAGGTCTGTGGGGATCCGGAAATTCCAGCAGAATTGCTGACGTGCAGAGCTGAAAGGAGCTGTTTGGAGTACTGCCTTTGTTCACAGGTAATATGACCCATAATTTATTGTCCAAACAAAGATATTTTGAGAATGAAAGGAGAACTATTAATAACTATGCCAGGACACAGGTAGTAAATGGGACATGCCTGACGACCTGGATATAGTCACACTCTCTATAGGGTGGTTTTCCCTCAGCATTTCCAGAATTTCTAGGACACAAACTCACCGACATTCCTCAGAGGCCTATACAGTAAGCTGAGACCTGCTTTTGGGAGTTTTCGCCCTGAGGGTGTCTTGCCTCCTCGTCAGGTCATTTATTTGAGTTTTGTCCTCAGTGGACATAGTAATATGCGCCTGCCTCTAAGACTGCAAGTCACCTTAGCCTCCTTCATGTTGACTAATTCCAAATGCTCCGTGGCTTTCCTCCGTGGCTTTATCCTGCAGTTGTAAACCCCTCTGGAGGAACCGAGTCCTTCTTCTCTGCCTATGTTGAAGGAGAGTGAGCAGCGTGGCCACTTTCTGGGATATCGCTGAAAGGATTCTTCTAAGGTTTCTTCCATCCCTTAGGATCATAATCCTATTACTTGAAACTTGCTTTTCTTTTTTGAAGGGCAGGAGGAAGCTAACATTTGTTGAGCATCACCTTGTATCAATTGTGCTCTTGTCCCCATCTAATAATACCAATGCCACAGGGTCATCCCATCAACCCTGTGGCATTGGTATTATTAATATGAGGAAATTGAGGCCTAGAGAGGTTACAGCCCATCAGAGGCAGAGCCAGGATTCCATTCCAGCTCTGGGTCCAAAGCCTGGTGGTTTCTACCACACCAGGCTCCTTCCCACTGCCTTTGCAGTAAAACTAGTCACCAGCAGAAATCACTAGCAAGTCCCTTTCTCTCTCTGGGTCTCAATTTCTTCTTCTGAAGTTGGGTGGAGTTTTCAATATGTGCTAAAAGACTGGAGCGATTGGGGCTTGGAAGACTTGGGGGGGCACTGAACAAGGTTTTGAAGGAAGAGAATGGAGAGTCAGGAAATGGATTATTG